>OZ030029.1:3492092-3687092 GCA_964023405.1 Apodemus agrarius
TTTGTGAGGACTATTACTCTAAATTCACCTAGCATTGCCACACATCTAAGGTTATTTGTACACTTTAGAGCAGTGGTGCTCAATCTTTCTAATGCTGCAACCCTTTAATACAGTTCCTTATGCTGTGGTCAACCCTAACCAAAATCATGTATTTTTGTTACGTTTTCATTATTGTAATGTTAAAATTGTAAATCAATCTATCTTGGTAAAAGTTTTTATCCAGTTTGAGTAGAATGATACAAAATGCTTCAAGATCAATTGTATGATTATTCTTAAAAGAAAACATCATGCTACTCTCTCAGTTTTGATAGCTCTCATTCAATTTTTTTTTAATCTTGAGGAAAGAAGTTGGTAAAAGCTATATGTGAATGTATTTGTGTGATACTTACAAGTCAGAAGTGGTTGCTTAAAAGCAATATTGTATAAATATTTCCAATAAGGTAAAGAAATGATTTACATATATCAATATGCATTGCCATAAATAAGAAAACGTCAGTTAATAAAATGTGAAGGCCATAGTCTAGAGGGTATTGTGATTTTATGATAGATCGTAAAAATATCCTGAAGATATTACTTGCATATGCATATTTGTATGTGTCTCTTTGTGTGTGTTTGTGTGTGTGTGTGTGTGTGTGTGTGTGTGTGTGTTTTCCTAAATATAGAAATGCATCCTGCTTAGTCCTTGAAATCATTCTTGCATGTATATAATTTTGGGTCTGAGCATTTTGTTCTAAATAGGTCACTGAAGGAAATCTTCTGATTATCTATCCCAGTCTCAGTCTTCCTAGGTGCCTCCAGGTCTTCTATTCATAGTGTCAGGATTACCTTTGAGAATTGCTTTCTTCAAAAAGCATGTGTGTTGTTGTTGTTGTTGTTGTTGTTGTTGTTATTGTATTTCAGGACTTTTTTAGGCAGCAATGTTGTAGACAGTTTGTAGGATTTATATTTCTCATTGTGCTATGAGTTTCTTAGAGACATATCTAAAATAACATTTTATACGTAAAATTGTTGTTGTGCTGGTGAGAGTTACATGAATAATTCTTCAAATCTGTACTGAAATTTACCCATAAAAGAAAGATCTTCTCAGGGAAAATGTTGTAATTTCTTATTGTAACTCCTTTCTGGGACTTTTTGAATTCTTTGACCTTTTTGGAACCAGAAAAAGAGAAATGAAATGTCAGTATAGAATATATCCAATTAAAAAAAAAGTAGGAAAAAAAGGAAAAAAAATAATTCTAACCTACTACCTTGTTTCCTAGATTTTTCTCAATATACACTTAAGGAGATGAATAAACACAAAGAATTTCATGCAGGGTAATATGCCATTTTAAAGACCATAGAGAAAAATTGGAGCACTGTCAACAATGAACTTAAAAGACTGTAATATAATATGAAACAAAATGTAAAGGGAAGTAAGTAAAACATGTAAATTGTAAATCATAATGAGTGGTTTTATGGTGGAATCTCAGGGTTGTTTTGATTTGCATTTCCCTGATGACTAATGATGTTGAACATCTCTTAAGGTGTTTCTCGGCCATCCAAATTTCTTCTGGTGAAAATTTTTTATTTAGCTCTGTACCCCATTTTTGATAGGATTATTTGGTTCTTTGGTGTCTAATCAGAATGGCTAAGATTGAAAACTCAAGAGAAAACAGGTGCTGGAGAGTATGTGGACAAAGAGGAACAATCCTCCACTGTTGGTGGGATTGCAAGTTGGTAAAACCGCTCTGGAAATCAGTCTGGAGTTTCCTCAGAATATTGGGCATGTCATTTCCAGAGGACCCTGGCATACCACTCCTGGGTATATACCCAGAGGATTCCCTGCATACAATAAAGACACATGCTCCACTATGTTTATAGCAGCCTTGTTTATAATAGCCAGAAATTGGAAGGAGCCCAAATATCCCTCAAAGGAGGAATGGACACAGAAAATATGGTATATTTATACAATGGAAAACTACTCAGCAATTAAAA
Organism: Apodemus agrarius; assembly: GCA_964023405.1. Classification (NCBI taxonomy): domain Eukaryota; kingdom Metazoa; phylum Chordata; class Mammalia; order Rodentia; family Muridae; genus Apodemus; species Apodemus agrarius. Next base: position 3,494,067 of record OZ030029.1, read on the forward strand.
ATAATGAATTCATGCAATTTGAAGCCTAATGGCTAGATCTGAAAAATATCATCCTAAGCAAGTTAACCCAATCACAAAATAATGCACATGAAATGCAATCACTGATAAGTGGATATTAATGAGCCCAGAAGCCCTAAAAACTCAAGGCACAATTAGCAATTCAAATGATTCCCAAGAAGAAGAAAGGAGAGGAGCCTGGACCTGTAAATATTGGATCCAGCTTTGTAGGAGTGTACCAGAACAGAGAAATGGTAGGGGGGTGATTGGGGAATAGTTGGGGGGAAGAGGACTTATGGGACATATGTTGAGTGGGGAACTGGGAAAGTGGAAAGACTGTAGAATGTAAACAAAGAATATAGAATAATAAAAAAAGAATGGTTATATGTGACTGAGGGAATAGCTAAGAATCAGAAGTAGAACACAAGTAGAAATATTTAATAGGTTACGAAAATAAAAGAAAATTTAGCACCTATAGCCAGCTAGTGATATAGTTATTAAGCATATTTCAACTTAATAACGTTAATAAAACTAAATACTAAATAATTAATAATTAAAATTTAATAATTTATTCCTGTTAATTTTAACACTTGAAAATATTTGTTTCTACATTCAAGGGATATAAAACTTTGAAAATGAAAAAGTAACATTGCATGTTAAGTATTTTACTATTTTTTAATTTATAACAAGAGAAAAGGCAAAAAGCAATACATAGGCCAATAAAGATTCCTGGCAACTACGTTGATATCAATGATCTCTTCTGCCCTTAGTAACCATGCTGACTGTCAATACTCCATGATTTATAACAAATCTTGTTGATACCCATGATCCATGTAGTACCACCACATCTTGATCTTGCCACAAGAGAGACATGTTGAAAACCTTTGTCCATTTTGCTGCTTAAGACAATGTTGAAGTTAGTGTTATGGATTTCTAGAGTGGTCCAGTTGGAAGTCTATGACCTGAAATGAAAACTAAAACTATGTTGAAATAACTGATGACTATTCACACCTACTAATCAACCATGCTGATGTCCAAATGGAGTTATTGCAGAACACATGATCCCTGTTGCCAGCTGAGACCCTGTTGAATTCCATGGTCAGTACTGCCTCCCGAAACCATATTCAGGAAAGTGTTCTACTTCACAACCAAGAAACCATATAATGGGTGAGGGCACAGGCAGCAAGAGTGATAGTGGTGGCAGCATCATGGAGGCCATGAGTGGCCAGGAGCACCAGGACAGCTCTCTGCCCTCAGCACAGCTGCTAACCAGAAAGTACCTCCACTATTATTATCATAGCCTGATTTAATTGCCCTACATGGGCGTGGGAGCACTTCTGACTCCTGCCTGGCCTGTAAACATGTTGAAATGCTGGTGATGCTTGGGAGAATGCAGAGCAACACTGAAGCTCCACTCCTGGTACCTTGAGGCCCCAGTGCTGACCTGCTGGAGAACCTGTCAGAGAACAGGGTCTGAATTGCTGGTTCATCCAGATGCCTCTGAGTACAGGAGATGGCACTCCTACTTCCTATTATTGTGATTCACATGACTATGCCAAAAATACTTCCTTTCACTCAAGTGACCACCTGAGGGGTGCAGCAGTGATGTCTGCAGTGGGAGAAAACCCCAATCCTGAGAAAAGTGACCTTAACAGTGTGTCTTTTTATTCAGGTCAAGACAGCTACTACATAGGCATCTGTGTGTCCTCCCCTGCAGAAGTCACATCTTCTGTGCAACAGGATTCTTGGTGTGCTCTGTCCCTGGCCTGTGCTGGTGCTACCAAGGGGCAAGGGGCTCTGAACGCCTGTACCACTTGTGTCTGAATTTGTCGAGCCATCCAGATGGCAGAAAAATGCAGACATAATATTCCTACAATGTATGATGTCTGTGCCTTTGTTTTGAAAACATGTATTTCCAAAGAAGTTTGCTGACATAAGAAGAAATGGACTTTTGCAGGAAGGGCCTGCACAGTGGGCAATGTAGCCTGTTGCTTCCAGCAAGCCTGCCTCTGGCTGTGCCCCCACACCACAGGGAGAAACAGTGACAATGACTCAGGCCTTATCTGCTAAGGAAGATTGAGAAATTTTATTAAAAATAAAATTGTGTGCTGCTCCAAATCATGAACTTCTTGTAATCAGCCTTGGATATCCCAGAATTCTTTCATCCTTGATCTACTTGCACATTTCACAAGCATTCATTAAGGGAAAATTGAAAACCTTTTCTTCCATTCTGGAGGCTGGGTGAATTCCTGGGTCCTCAACAAGAATATCAGTTGGCAACATTGCTTTATGACAGATGCTGACTGACTTATCTCAATGTTCATAAAACATGACTGATCTGAAGTCCCTTGGAATTTGTAAACAGGGTAGCAAACAAGATAATTTTTCCATGTACACAATAATTTTAAGTGTAATTCCCTTACAGCAATAAGTGTTAAATCATTTGCATAAGATTTACCAACATTTTTTATAATCAATGTAAACATTTTAACATAATGGTACTTAAAATAATTTATAAAAGTATTAACCTTACATATATGCTTCTTAATAAGTATGACAATAAATAAAAATAGAACCATATTTCTCATGTTGCAGAAAACACATATTCAAGTGGATCAAAGATCTCAACATAAAACCAGTCACATCAAATATAATAGAGGAGAAATTGGAAAAGAGCAACAAATTCTGTGGCATAGGGTGAAATTTCCTAAATAGACCTCGAATGTCTCAGGATCTAAGATCAAGAAATGATAAATGGGACCTCATGAAACCGAAAACTTTCTCTAAGTCAAAGGACATATTCAATAGTACATAGCAGCAAATAACAGATTGGAAAATCATTCTTACCTATATATAAATATGACTGAGAACAAATATCCAAAATATATGAAGAATCCAAGAACCTAATCTCCAAAAACCAACAACACAATCAAAAAAGGTCTGAAAAACTATACAGAGAATTCACAACAGAGAAATATCAATTCGCTGAAAAGTATTTAAGACATGTTGCAAATTGTTATTGATCAGAGAAAAGTGAATCAATGTGAATGAGAGATTCCATCTTATACCAGTCACATTGACTAGGATAAAATCTAAGGTGAGAGCACATAATGGGGAGCATGCTGAGAAAGAGGAAGACTCCTCCATTGCTGGTGGGATTGTAAACTGGAACAACTCTGGAAATAAATCTAGAGGTTCTCAGAAAATTGGAAATAGATCTAAATGGAGATCCAACTCTACCACAGTTGGGCATATACTCAAAAGGCTCCTTACAATGTGATAGAGGCACATGCTCCACTATGTTCTTACCAGCTTTATTTGGAGAGCCTGAAAGTAGAAGTAAACCAGATGTCCCACATCAGAAGAATGGATACAGATAATGTGGTTAATTTATATGATGGAATGTCATTCAGCTCTTAAGGATTAGGTCATCATGAGATTTACATGCAAAAGTGTGAAATTAGAAAATATCAATATTTTGTTAGGTAACTTGGACCCAAAATACATGCATGGTATGAACTCAATAGTAAGTGTATATGAGCTAAAAATTATGGAATACAGAGGAAAAACTACACAGAACTCAAGATGATAAGCAGCCTGAAGGACCCAAGTCAGTGTGCATCAATCCTGCTTTGGAAGGAAGAAGATAGCAATCCTGAGGGGGTGCAAGACTTGGGAGTGTTCTAGTGGGAGAGGAAACAAGGACTGTTAAAGAAGAACATGATTAACTATTGGGTGGGTAGGTAGACAACAGGAGTGTAACCCTTATGGCCAGCAGAAGGAATCAGAACAGTAAACCTTGGGAGGTAGGAAACTTAGGGGGAACCCTCTAGAATGTAACAGAGACCTATGGGCTGAGAGACTCTCAGGACACAGAGGAGGAATCGTAGATGAAATGTATAACAGGGGAAAGAGGGAACTCGTAGAGTCCAGTTCCAGGAGAAGGACAGGGAATCCAGTGAAGAGATGGGATAGGCATCCCATAGTGAAAATTCTGACCCAGAAATCTTCCTATTTAAAAGAACTCTAGGGACAAAAATGAAGAAGATTCGGAGGGAAAGAATGTCCTCTGACTGGCAAAAATTGGGATCCAGGCAAGGATGGCTCCAAGACCTGACACTATTACAGATTTCATGGTATGCGTACAGACAGGAACCTATCATTGCTGGCATCCAAGAGGTTGAACAAGCAGGTTAAGCAATCAGATGCAGACACACCCAACCAATGTTCAGAAGCTGGGGACACCTGTGTTTGAATAATGGAAAGACTGCAAGAAGCTAAGGAGGTAGGTGACACCATAGGAAAACCAGCAGTTTCAAATAATCTGGACCCCCGACATCTCTGAGACACTGAGTCACCAAACAGGTAACATATATTAGATTCTATGAAGAGCTTAACACAGATATAGCAGAGGACTGCTTGCTCTATCGTAGGTTAACAAGGATGTACCTAACACTTCAAAAACATGAGTACCCAGAGAGTGAGTGTACATAGTCCAGTGCAATGTGGAAGGTGTGGACATGCTGCTGGGGATCAAGGTTTAGTCAAGGTAAATGAAAGAGGAACTTTAGGATGACAGAATAGGAAGGAGATGAGAGCTAGACCGTAGAAGACTAAAGATAATTTTAAAAGAGATAAGTAAGTTAAATTCACACTCAAAATTTGTAACTCCTTCAGTCCTTTTGGAATATATGTGTAATGCCTTCTGTATATTGGCTTCTCTTTGGCTTATAACAACCACACTATTGAGGGTTATTGTGCTACTTGGTTGTATATGAGAATAGTTTTCCCAAAACAGGATGGATTTCTTCTCTAAGTCTACATTGTGTAAGTGTGAATTAGGATATATCCATCCTGTCTAAGACATAAACATACAAGATGCCTTTTGCAATTTTTAGGCCAACATTACAACAACCTTCCTTACATTTTTTTCTAGTTCTGCCTATTTACCTACAAATATCATGATTTCACTTTTCTTAGTGGATGAATACTGTTTGATTGTGTAAATGTGACATGCTGTTACTGTTTGTCAGGTGATATACACCTAGACAGTTTCCAATTTCTAGTTATTATAAATAGAATAGAAATTATATAAGAAAATATCTACAATAAGATATAGAGTCAATTGCATATATGCCTAGTATTAATATAGCTGGGTATTCTGAAATATTTTTTCTTCCTTTCATGAAAACAACACAATGAAATTTCCAGGATTCATTCTAACCAACAGCAAAAGTTTTGTTTGTTTTTTTCCCATCATCCTTGCTATCATTTGTTGTCTTTTGTTGTATTAATCTTGGACATTATGATTACTATAGGATAGAAAATCATTACAGTTTTCTGTTTCATTTTGCTTAGACCTGACAGAGATGCCCAAGATCAATGCCCTTTCATTAAGCTTCAGAAATTTATGAGAATGAGAAGAAAAAAAATATTTACTCATGTATTCTAATAACAAGAATAAGAAATGCTATTTTGTCAATGTTTATTTCCTAACATAAAATGAGTGGAATTATATGAATTATCATCACTTGCATACATAGATATTATTAGTCATTCTTGATTAATTGACATGAGGGTGCAGAATGAGTGGAAGGTGGAACCTGACATTTGTCAAGCTAATGGAACACCGGTCATGAAACCACACTTTTTAAAATTTCCTCTCCCCAAAGCATACATTCTGTAATGTATTCTGTGTGTTGGATATGCTGGAAGAAAGACCAAAGGAAATATAAGGCATGCCTATAGCCCTCTCAGTATCCAGCCAGTATTGACATATGAAAATATAACAGCATTACAGGTTCTATTTAGTCTCCCCCTAATCCACAGGGTGAGGAAGAGAAACAGTCTCAAAATGTTCTCCAAACCACATTGTTTTTTTTCCTTCTCTCTTTCCATGATTCTGATATTTCTTTCCTTGTGTCCACATGGGGAGACTTTTGTAAAGTGGGAATTTCAGAGAACAGCAGAAATGTGTCTATAGACTACAGATCTTGCTTTTTGTCTTACAGATGAAATGCCCAGGGTGGGGGAGGAGATCCTATCTGCTGAGGGAATTCTGGTTGGTGGCTCAGTGTCTTAGAGAGTCCTGGAGTGCATATCAGTTGAAAATATTGGTCTTCGTGAAGGTTTGCCCACCTCATCACTTCTAGGTTTTCCCTAGTTCAAACAGTTTATTTCCATTGTTTGGGAAGGAATACGCAAATCTGACTCTTTCAGCTGCTCGTTGGGTCTTTGAAAGGGCTCTCATGAGAGGCCTCTTTAGTGAGTACAACACAGCATGAATAACAGTGTCTTGCCTTGTAGCCCCTCCTTGGGCTGGATCACAGTTTGGGGTCCTCACTGGGCATCCTTTTCCTCAGACTTTTCTCCCCCTTTTTTCCTGAACTTCTTTCAGAGAGAAAATCTTCTGAGTCAGAGATTTGACTGTTGATGGCAACCACATCCCTCTAGTTGTTATATATGAAGTGGGATCCACAAGTTCCTTCTCCTCACAGAAGGTATTTCAACAAATGTACATACTTTCATGTCCTGAAAATGGAACTCAAAAAGACTAACAGAAGGGCCCAAGTGAGCATGCTTTTAGAGGGAGAACAAATCAATCATAGGAGTGAAGGGTGACCTGGGTGATAAAGCGACATGGAGGGAAGAGTTGAACATGAACAGGTATTGGGTGTGAGGAACATGACTGAAGACCTGCGCACCAGGGGAAAAATGGAAATAGGCAACCTTGGGAGTTTGGAAGATGGGGCAACTGCTCAACCTCTAGAATGTACCAGACACCTGAAAGATGAGAGACTCTCACAACTACAAGGGAAGGAACTTATGTTAGTCTTACTTTTTACTAACTATATTGAACAAAATGAATTAAGTCTTTGCATATAAACTGTCTGAAAACAATTTTCCAAAAATAAGAGATACTTTTGAAGATATTAATAACATACAGATCAGGCAATGGTGGTGCACGCCTTTAATATCAGCACTTGGGAGGCAGAGGCAGGTAGATTTCTGAGTTTCAGGCTAGCCTTGTCTACAGAGTGAGTTCCAGGACTGCAAGAGCTACACAGAGAAACCCTGTATCAATAAACTCCATATAGAACATCAAGTAGACACATAATTATCAAAGACTATATGAGCAGTAAAATAAAAATATGAAAAGCTATTAAGGAAACTGACAATGTCTTATATATGCCTTACCCAATAAAGCAGCACCTGACTTTTAAATGGATAATCTATGTCTATGCTGTCAATGAACACAGATATTGTAAAACCCCAAACTATGAAGGCCTTACCCATACCTTAAGATTGCACACCCCAGGGGACAGGAGAGCCCGGCTTGATGCAAACACATGATGTAGCTTTAATAAATGGAGCTCAGGGCCAACACTTACCCCACACAGGGGGCAGAGGGGTCGACCTCGAGGCTCAAATATCAGGGGCTTTTATAGAAAAAGTTAGGGAAGTTGACGTAGTTACACATAATAGGTTGTTTCAAATGGTGACAGGCAAATCCTTGGCACAAAATTACATCAGGGGGCAATATGTGCAGACCGGTACATCTGAAATGCAGGAGGGCAGCTTATCGTTTGCAGTTAGACAGGGTGATGCCAGCCAGTCCAGATGGCTTGAGGCTCAGTGGAGATAGACCAGGCATGTTTCTTATCTCTATGGCCCACTGGTTTCCAGAATGCCTTAACAGCATGTCCGAGTGCATCCTGGGTTTATACTGCTCTTATCCTTCGCCAGGACTGTTTGTTTCTTTTAGTCATGGGCCCTGAGAAATTTTAAATTCTTTTATTCTTTCTTTCAATATCAGAGTAGACTACAATACAAAGCAAAAGTATCATTCATATCAACAAAAGAGGAGAAACATTGCACAGTATAATCAACATTAAGCCATTTCTCTTCAGCAATCTTGGTCTACAAAAGAGAAACATCAGTCTGAAGATAATTATATATTCAAGAGGATAGAAGTGATAAATAACCCTGTTCTCAGGAAAAGTGTATGGCAAACACACAATAACAAAGGCCCATACATACTGCACGTTATAATGTTGAATATTAACTGTCTCACTTATAAAATTAAAAATTCATGGAATAATAGTAAATGGAGAGACTTGAAGCAATCCCACTAAAATCAGAATCTAGGCAAGGCTGCCCTCTCTTTTTATACTTCTTCAATATAATACATAAAGTTCTCCTTAGAACAATTAGAAAACAAAAGGAGGTAAAAGTCAAATAAATTGCAAAGAAAACAGAATACCACTGTGTGCAAAAGAATAAGATGGTACACAAAACAACTCCCAAATCTCCAGAGAACTCCTGCAGCTGATAAACTTCAGCAAATTGGCCACATATAAAATTAACTCAAGCAAATCAGTAGCTGTACTATACTCAAATGATAAACAGGCTGAGAATGAAATTAGGGAAATAGCATTCTTCACAATAGCCACAAACAATATAAAGTGTCTTGGTGTGACTGCAACTAAACAAGTGAAAGATTTGTATGTCTGGAACTTTAACTATCCGAAAAAAATTCAGAGAAGACATCAGAAGAGGAAAAGATCTGCCATCTTTCAAATGCAATATAAAGATTCAGTGCAATCCCCACCAAAATTCCATCATAGAGTTGGTAGACAAGCTAATGAGGTCTGAGGATTCTGTAGCCGTCATGATAAAGAACCATTCTGATGTCACTATTCTAAGGCCCATGACAACTGACACAAAGGCACATGCATTTCATTTCCACATATATATATATATATATATATATATATATATGTGTGTGTGTGTGTGTGTGTGTGTGTATGTGTGTGTGTATGTGTACATATCTATGTATCTACATATATGTACACATATACATGCACTTATATACATACATGTATATATGTATGTATATGTGTGTGTATATATATATAGTATACATATACATACACACATATATATGCATATATATATGTATGTATGTATGTGTGTGTATATATATATATATATATATATGTATATATATGAAATTTATATAGGTGAGATATAGAATGTAGTGACTGATGGATGATAGATCAATTGATTGATAGATACTCCTTCATTGGTTCTTTACAGAGTTTATGCAATTTGAATATTAAAAAATATATTAAGTGAATATCAAACTGCCCAATACACATGGTATATCTGTCAATCAATATGTACATAAATACCAGCCTTTATGGAATAAGCATTTAAAAACCTTGAGGTTAGGGGAGTCTGGAGTAACAGAAATCAAAAAATTATTTAAAGTTATTCAACAAAATAATACCAATTAAGTTTTATATTAAATATTAAAAGTAAATGAACATAGGTTAAAATGATTCCTTTCTATTAAAATTAACATTAAAATTTTTAAACCTAAAAAAATACCACCAATTTTGGAAAAAATAACAGTTTTTGAAAACCCAGACATTTATAGGTTTTGGGTTGAAGAATAACCAGTTGACAAGAAAAGAAAAAAAAAAAAAAAGATTGTGTTCATAGTGTGTATATTTAGTGAATTTTCATTTTAGTGTGAATGGTGGTGTTTTCCTGATTTGCTTCTCTGTAAGTTTGCAAATTTTACAACAAAGGATTATTATTATTATTTTTTTTGTTTTAATCTACATGCTGCTAATTGCTGAATTTACAAGCTATATGAGATTTTTTATGGCAGTTTTATACTTACTTTTGATTAGAAATCTTCAGTAACAGAAATAAAGGAAATGCAGGGTGTTGCAAAGATAATTATCCTTGTAGAGAAAGGGTGTTACTTGTAAGCAAATTCTTTACTTCCCATGGTGTGATATAGCATTTGATATGTAACCATGCTTTTATTACTAGAATTTTCAGCCCTTCACATTACAGACTACAGTTGATTAAAGGTCATTGAACACATGGAAATTAAAACAAATTTCTCAAAAGGAAGGGAATTTATATTACATTTACATTACACCTGATTTATTATTAAGAACATGAATTGGTCAGAGTGAAAATCTGTGACTTTGTCACTGTACGGGGACCTGAATGGGATAATAATAGAGACAAACAAGGAGGCATAAGTGGATGAACGTTAGAAGGATCTACAAACATCATTTTCTTTCTGAGAAAATAATGAAAAACCGAATATTATGTTCCAGCATGAGGCAAAGAAAATAAAATTAAGTCTAATCAAAGACTTGGATTCTCCTGAAATGTAAGTACCACTTATTGCAGCTATTCAGATACTTTGTTGTATTGGTTATTGCCATATTTCACAGGTGTTGCAAGGATGTACAACTGTCGATTGCTCCCCTAACATGTCAAATTACCTACTGTTTTATGTACCATAGAAACACATTGTCAAGGTAGAGGCTTCTAATTCATATTCTTCTGGAATTTGCTGAATTCTGAGACATCCCTGTAAGATCTCTTGGCAAAAGATACTCAACCCCTCAACTCCAAGAGAAAAGCAAGGGTTACCTCAAATATTGATATACTGGGGAAAATTATGTGAAATACTTTTAAAAATTGGTAGTATTTTTCTCATCAATATTGACATCATGTCTGAGGCTACAAATTTAGTCAGATTTATGGAACTAGAGAGTCCAAAGACTTGAAAATTTATTACACTAATTTACTAGATCAGCTCAATTCCTTTCTGTAACATTCTAATATTGTTTTGAAAATTTTATTTATTTATTTTTCCACTCCAAATATTGTCCCCCCAACCTCATCCACTGCCAGACTTTTCCACATCCCATACCTTCTCCCCACCCTTCTGTCTCCACATTGATGTCCTCATCCCCAACTCTACCAGACCTCTTAACTACCTGAGGCCTCCCATTTCTTGAGAGTTAGGTGCATCATCTCTGAATGAACACATAATTTCTCTATTGTATGTGAGTTTGGGGTCTCAAATCAGCATACCAGCTAATATGAGGCCCCCTTATATGGGGTCCCCCATTACCAGGTATATGCTGCCTGTTTGGTGTTTCAGTGTTAGTGAGATTTCTGAGGTCCAGATTGAGAATACTGGTCCATCTACAGGGTCTCCCTCCTTAGCTTCTTTCAGCTTTCCCTAATTCAACAACAGAGATTAGTTGTTTTTCTCCATTAGTTGGATGTGAATATCTGTATCTGATCCTTGTGGCTGCTTGTTGGATCCATCAGAGGGCATCCATGATAGGTCCCTTATAGGGTATACTCCATAGCCTCAGGAATTGTGTCAGATATTAGGGGCCTCCCCTTGAGATAGATCCCACTGTGTGCCTGTCCCTGGACTTTCTCTTCCTCAGGCGCCTCTTCATTTCCATCCCTGCAGCTCTTTCAGACAGGAATAATTACAGGTCAGAGTTGTGATTGTGGGATCGCCTCCTTCATTTGATGTCCTATCTTTCTTGTTGCTGGAGGTGGGCTTTATAAGTTCCCTCTCCCTATTGATAGGCATTTCATATATGTTTCCTCCAATTGTGACCTGAGTGTGTGTTTACTCCTAGGTCTCTGGTACATTCTGGAGGTTCTGTGTTCTTTCTATATGTTGAATATTGTCCCCCTCTCAGATGGAGGGTTGGCAGGTAGAGGTCTTTTCCCAATCTTTTGGTTAACAGTTTTGTTCTATTGACAATGTCCTTTGCCGTACAGAAGATTTCCAATTTTATGAGGTCCCATTTGTCAATTCTTGATCTTAGAGCATAAGCTACTAGTGAGATATCTATTCAGGATATGCCCTCATGCTCTAAGCAATTATCCATTTTATTTCAATTAGTTTCAATGTATGTGGTTCTATGTGGAGTCCTTGAACCACTTTACGAGAAGATAAGAATGGATTTGCATTCTCTGCCAGAACAATTTATTGAAAATGCTGTTTCCTCCCTCCCCCCACCTCACATGCAAACACTGGATCATTTTAGCTCCTTTGTTAAAGATCTTGTGGTTATAGGTGTGTGGGTTTATTACTGGGTCTTCCATTCTATTCCATTGATCTGACGGACTGTCACTCTATCTATGCCATGTATTTTTATCAGGATTTCTCTGCAGTACAGGTTTAGGTCAGGGATAGTGTTTCTCCTAGAAATTCTTATATTGATAAGAATAGCTTTTGCTATCTTGGGTTCTAGTTATTCCAGAGGAATTTGGAAGTGGATCTTTCTACTCTTTGAAGAAGTGAGCTTTGTACAAGGGCATAAGAATGGATCAATTTGCATTTTCAACATCAGTTGAGCAAGCACCATTTTTTGAAATCTCTATGATTTCCACTGGATAGTTTCAGCTCCTTTGTCAAAGATCAAGTGACCATAGGTGTGTGAATTCTTTCCTGGGACTTCAATTCAATTGATCTACATGCCTGTTGCTGTGCCAATACCATGCACTTTTTAACACTATTTCTCTGTAGAACTGCTTCAGATCTGAGATAATGATTCCTCAAGAAGTTGTTTAACTGTTGATAATAGTTTTAGCTATCATGGGCTTTTTCATCCTGTTATACCAGATGAAATTGAGAATTGCTCTTTCTAACTCTATGATGAAATGAGTTGGAATTTTGATGGGGATTGCACTGAATCTTTATATTGCATTTGGGAAGATGGCCATTTTTACTATATTTATTCTGCCCATCCATGAACATGGGAGATCTTTTCTTCTTCTGATGTCTTCTCTGAATTTTTTCAGATAGTTAAAGTTCCAGACATACAAATCTTTCACTTATTTAGTTGCAGTCACACCAAGACACTTTATATTGTTTGTGGCTATTGTGAAGAATGCTATTTCCCTAATTTTATTCTCAGCCTGTTTATCATTTGAGTATAGTACAGCTACTGATTTGCTTGAGTTAATTTTATATGTGGCCAATTTGCTGAAGTTTATCAGCTGCAGGAGTTCTCTGGAGATTTGGGACTTGTTTTGTGTCCCATCTTATTCTTCTGCACACAGTGGTATTCTGTTTTCTTTGCAATTTATTTGACTTTTACCTCCTTTTGTTTTCTAATTGTTCTAAGGAGAACTTTATGTATTATATTGAAGAAGTATAAAAAGAAAGGGCAGCCTTGCCTAGATTCTGATTTTAGTGGGATTGCTTCAAGTCTCTCCATTTACTATTATTCCGTGAATTTTTAATTTTATAAGTGAGACAGTTAATATTCAGCATTATAACGTGCAGTATGTATGGGCCTTTGTTATTGTGTGTTTGCCATACACATTTCCTGAGAACAGGGTTATTTATCACTTCTATCCTCTTGAATATATAATTATCTTCAGACTGATGTTTCTCTTTTGTAGACCAAGATTGCTGAAGAGAAATGGCTTAATGTTGATTATACTGTGCAATGTTTCTCCTCTTTTGTTGATATGAATGATACTTTTGCTTTGTATTGTAGTCTACTCTGATATTGAAAGAAAGAATAAAAGAATTTAAAATTTCTCAGGGCCCATGACTAAAAGAAACAAACAGTCCTGGCGAAGGATAAGAGCAGTATAAACCCAGGATGCACTCGGACATGCTGTTAAGGCATTCTGGAAACCAGTGGGCCATAAAGATAAGAAACATGCCTGGTCTATCTCCACTGAGCCTCAAGCCATCTGGACTGGCTGGCATCACCCTGTCTAACTGCAAATGATAAGCTGCCCTCCTGCATTTCAGATGTACCGGTCTGCACATATTGCCCCCTGATGTAATTGTGCGCCAAGGATTTGCCTGTCACCATTTGAACCGACCTATTATGTGTAACTACGTCAACTTCCCTAACGTTTTCTATAAAAGCCCCTGATATTTGAGCCTCGAGATCGACCCCTCTGCCCCCTGTGTGGGGTAAGTTTTGGCCCTGAGCTCCATTTATTGATGCTACATCATGTGTTTGCATCAAGCCGGTCTCTCGTGTCCCCTGGGGTGTGCAATCTTAAGGTATGGGTAAGGCCTTCATAGTTTGGGGTCTTACAATATCTGTGTTCATTGACAGCATAGACATAGATTATCCATTTAAAAGTCAGGTGCTGCTTTATTGGGAAAGGCATATATAAGACATTGTCAGTTTCCTTAATAGCTTTTCATATTTTTATTTTTACTGCTCATATAGTCTTTGATAATTATGTGTCTACTTGATGTTCTATATGGAGTATATTGATACGGGGTTTCTCTGTGTAGCTCTTGCAGTCCTGGAACTCACTCTGTAGACAAGGCTAGCCTGATACTCAGAAATCTACCTGCCTCTGCCTCCCAAGTGCTGATATTAAAGGCGTGCACCACCATTGCCTGATCTGTATGTTATTAATATCTTCAAAAGTATCTCTTATTTTTGGAAAATTGTTTTCAGACAGTTTATATGCAAAGACTTAATTCATTTTGTTCAATATAGTTAGTAAAAAGTAAGACTAACATAAGTTCCTTCCCTTGTAGTTGTGAGAGTCTCTCATCTTTCAGGTGTCTGGTACATTCTAGAGGTTGAGCAGTTGCCCCATCTTCCAAACTCCCAAGGTTGCCTATTTCCATTTTTCCCCTGGTGCTCAGGTCTTCAGTCATGTTCCTCACACCCAATACCTGTTCATGTTCAACTCTTCCCTCCATGTTGCTTTATCACCCAGGTCACCCTTTACTCCTATGATTAATTTGCTCTCCCTCTAAAAGCATGCTCACTTGGGCCCTTCTGTTAGTCTTTTTGAGTTCCATTTTCAGGACATGAAAGTATGTACATTTGTTGAAATACCTTCTGTGAGGAGAAGGAACTTGTGGATCCCACTTCATATATAGCTACTAGAGGGATGTGGTTGCCATCAACAGTCAAATCTCTGACTCAGAAGATTTTCTCTCTGAAAGAACTTCAGGAAAAAAAGGGGAGAAAAGTCTGAGGAAAAGGATGCCCAGTGAGGACCCCAAACTGTGATCCAGCCCAAGGAGGGGCTACAAGGCCAGACACTGTTATTCATGCTGTGTTGTACTCACAAAAGAGGCCTCTCACAACAGCCCTTTCAAAGACCCAACAAGCAGCTGAAAGAGTCAGATTTGAGTATTCCTTCCCAAACAATGGAAATAAACTGTTTAAACTAGGGAAAACCTAGAAGTGATGAGGTGGACAAACCTTTGGGAAGACTAGTATTTTCAGCTGACATGCACTCTAGGACTCTCTAAGACACTGAGCCACCAACCAGAATTCCTTCAGCAGATAGGATCTCCTCCCCCACCCTGGGCATTTCATCTGTAAGACAAAAAGCAAGACCTGTAGTCTATAGACACATTTCTGCTGTTCTCTGAAATTCCCACTTTACAAAAGTCTCCCCATGTGGACACAAGGAAAGAAATATCAGAATCATGGAAAGAGAGAAGGAAAAAAAACAATGTGGTTTGGAGAACATTTTGAGACTGTTTCTCTTCCTCACCCTGTGGATTAAGGGGAGACTAAATAGAACCTGTAATGCTGTTATCTTTTCATATGCCAATACTGGCTGGATCCTGAGAGGGCTATAGGCATGCCTTATATTTCCTTTGGTCTTTCTTCCAGCATATCCAACACACAGAATACATTACAGAATGTATGCTTTGGGGAGAGGAAATTTTAAAAAGTGTGGTTTCATGACAGGTGTTCCTTTGGCTTGACAAATGTGAGGTTCCACCTTCCACTCATTCTGCACCCTCATGTCAATTAATCAAGATTGACTAATAATATCTATGTATGCAGGAGATGATAATTCATATAATTCCACTCATTTTATGTTAGGAAATAAACATTGACAAAAGAGCATTTCTTATTCTTGTTATTAGAATACATGAGTAAATATTTTTTTTTCTTCTCATTCTCATAAATTTCTGAAGCTTAATGAAAGGGCATTGATCTTGGGCATCTCTGTCAGGTCTAAGCAAAATGAAACAGAAAACTGTAATGATTTTCTATCCTATAGTAATCATAATGTCCAAGATTAATACAACAAAAGACAACAAATGATAGCAAGGATGATGGGAAAAAAAAACAAACAAAACTTTTGCTGTTGGTTAGAATGAATCCTGGAAATTTCATTGTGTTGTTTTCATGAAAGGAAGAAAAAATATTTCAGAATACCCAGCTATATTAATACTAGGCATATATGCAATTGACTCTATATCTTATTGTAGATATTTTCTTATATAATTTCTATTCTATTTATAATAACTAGAAATTGGAAACTGTCTAGGTGTATATCACCTGACAAACAGTAACAGCATGTCACATTTACACAATCAAACAGTATTCATCCACTAAGAAAAGTGAAATCATGATATTTGTAGGTAAATAGGCAGAACTAGAAAAAATGTAAGGAAGGTTGTTGTAATGTTGGCCTAAAAATTGCAAAAGGCATCTTGTATGTTTATGTCTTAGACAGGATGGATATATCCTAATTCACACTTACACAATGTAGACTTAGAGAAGAAATCCATCCTGTTTTGGGAAAACTATTCTCATATACAACCAAGTAGCACAATAACCCTCAATAGTGTGGTTGTTATAAGCCAAAGAGGAGCCAATATACAGAAGGCATTACACATATATTCCATAAGGACTGAAGGAGTTACAAATTTTGAGTGTGAATTTAACTTACTTATCTCTTTTAAAATTATCTT
Source organism: Apodemus agrarius (assembly GCA_964023405.1). Lineage (NCBI taxonomy): Eukaryota > Metazoa > Chordata > Mammalia > Rodentia > Muridae > Apodemus > Apodemus agrarius. The sequence goes on from OZ030029.1 coordinate 3,510,628, forward strand.
TAGTCTTCTACGGTCTAGCCCTCATCTCCTTCCTGTTCTGTCATCCTAAAGTTCCTCTTTCATTTATCCTGACAAAACCTTGATCCCCAGCAGCATGTCCACACCTTCCACATTGCACTGGACTATGTACACTCACTCTCTGGGTACTCATGTTTTTGAAGTGTTAGGTTCATCCTTGTTCACCTACGATAGAGCAAGCAGTCCTTTGCTGTATCTGTGTTAAGCTCTTCATAGAATCTAATATATGTTACCTGGTTTGTGACTCAGTGTCTCAGAGATGTCGGGGGTCCAGGTTATTTGAAACTGCTAGTTTTCCTATGGTGTCACCTACCTCCTTAGCTTCTTCCAGTCTTTCCATTATTCAAACACAGGTGTCCCCAGCTTCTGAACATTGGTTGGGTGTGTCTGCATCTGATTGCTTAACCTGCTTGTTCAACCTCTTGGATGCCAGCAACGATAGGTTCCTGTCTGTAAGCACACCATGAAATCTGTAATAGTGTCAGGTCTTGGAGCCATCCTTGCCTGGATCCCAATTTTTGCCAGTCAGAGGACATTCTTTCCCTCCGAATCTTCTTCATTTTTGTTCCTAGAGTTCTTTTAAACAGGAAGATTTCTGGGTCAGAATTTTCACTATGGGATGCCTATCCCATCTCTTCACTGGATTCCCTGTCCTTCTCCTGGAACTGGACTCTACGAGTTCCCTCTTTCCCCTGTTATACATTTCATCTACGATTCCTCCTCTGTGTCCTGAGAGTCTCTCAGCCCATAGGTGTCTGTTACATTCTAGAGGGTTCCCCCTAAGGTTCCTACCTCCCAAGGTTTACTGTTCTGATTCCTTCTGCTGGCCATAAGGGTTACACTCCTGTTGTCTACCTACCCACCCAATAGTTAATCATGTTCTTCTTTAACAGTCCTTGTTCCCTCTCCCACCTAGAACACTCCCAAGTCTTGCACCCCCTCAGGATTGCTATCTTCTTCCTTCCAAACAGGATTGATGCACACTGACTTGGGTCCTTCAGGCTGCTTATCATCTTGAGTTCTGTGTAGTTTTTCCTGTGTATTCCATAATTTTTAGCTCATATACACTTACTATTGAGTTCATACCATGCATGCATTTTGGGTCCAAGTTACCTAACAAAATATTGATATTTTCTAATTTCACACTTTTGCATGTAAATCTCATGATGACCTAATCCTTAAGAGCTGAATGATATTCCATCATATAAATTAACCACATTATCTGTATCCATTCTTCTGATGTGGGACATCTGGTTTACTTCTACTTTCAGGCTCTCCAAATAAAGCTGGTAAGAACATAGTGGAGCATGTGCCTCTATCACATTGTAAGAAGCCTTTTGAGTATATGCCCAACTGTGGTAGAGTTGGATCTCCATTTAGATCTATTTCCAATTTTCTGAGAACCTCTAGATTTATTTCCATTGTTGTTCCAGTTTACAATCCCACCAGCAATGGAGGAGTCTTCCTCTTTCTCAGCATGCTCCCCATTATGTGCTCTCACCTTAGATTTTATCCTAGTCAATGTGACTGGTATAAGATGGAATCTCTCATTCACATTGATTCACTTTTCTCTGATCAATAACAATTTGCAACATGTCTTAAATACTTTTCAGCGAATTGATATTTCTCTGCTGTGAATTCTCTGTATAGTTTTTCAGACCTTTTTTGATTGTGTTGTTGGTTTTTGGAGATTAGGTTCTTGGATTCTTCATATATTTTGGATATTTGTTCTCAGTCATATTTATATATAGGTAAGAATGATTTTCCAATCTGTTATTTGCTGCTATGTACTATTGAATATGTCCTTTGACTTAGAGAAAGTTTTCGGTTTCATGAGGTCCCATTTATCATTTCTTGATCTTAGATCCTGAGACATTCGAGGTCTATTTAGGAAATTTCACCCTATGCCACAGAATTTGTTGCTCTTTTCCAATTTCTCCTCTATTATATTTGATGTGACTGGTTTTATGTTGAGATCTTTGATCCACTTGAATATGTGTTTTCTGCAACATGAGAAATATGGTTTTATTTTTATTTATTGTCATACTTATTAAGAAGCATATATGTAAGGTTAATACTTTTATAAATTATTTTAAGTACCATTATGTTAAAATGTTTACATTGATTATAAAAATGTTGGTAAATCTTTTGCAAATGATTTAACACTTATTGCTGTAAGGGAATTACACTTAAAATTATTGTGTACATGGAAAAATATCTTGTTTGCTACCCTGTTTACAAATTCCATGGGACTTCAGATCAGTCATGTTTTATGAACATTGAGGTAAGTCAGTCAGCATCTGTCATAATGCAATCTTGCCAACTGATATTCTTGTTGAGGACCCAGGAATTCACCCAGCCTCCAGAATGGAAGAAAAGGTTTTCAATTTTCCCTCAATGGAAGCTTGTGAAATGTGCAAGTAGATCAAGGATGAAAGAATTCTGGGATATCTAAGGCTGATTACAAGAAGTTCATGATTTGGAGCAGCACACAATTTTATTTTTAATAAAATTTCTCAATCTTCCTTAGCAGATAAGGCCTGAGACATTGTCACTGTTTTTCCCTGTGGTGTGGGAGCAGAGCCAGAGGCAGGCTGGTTGGAAGAAACAGGATACATTGCCCACCCTGCAGGCCCTTCCTGCAAAAGGCATTTCTTCTTATGTCAGCAAACTTCTTTGGAAATACATGTTTTCAAAACAAAGGCACAGACATCATACATTGTAGGAATATTATGTCTGCATTTTTCTGCCATCTGGATGGCTGGACAAAGTCAGACACAAGTGGTACAGGCCTTCAGAGCCCCTTGCCCCTTGGTAGCAGCAGCACAGGCCAGGGACAGAGCACACCAAGAATCCTGTTGCACAGAAGATGTGACTTCTGCAGGGGAGGACACACAGATGCCTATGTAGTAGCTGTCTTGACCTGAATAAAAAGACACACTGTTAAGGTCACTTTTCTCAGGATTGGTGTTTTCTCCCACTGCAGACATTACTGATGCACCCCTCAGGTGGTCACTTGAGTGAAAGGAAGTATTTTTGACATAGTCATGTGAATCAGAATCACAGGAAGTGGGAGTGCCATCTCCTTTACTCAGAGGCATCTGGATGAACCAGCAATTCACACACTGTTCTCTGACAGGTTCTCCAACAGGTCAGCACTGTGGCCTCGAGATACCAGGAGTGGAGCTTCAGTGTTGCTCTGCATTCTCCCAAGCATCACCAGCATTTCAACATGTCCTACAGGCCAGGCAGGAGTCAGAGGTGCTCCCACGCCCATGTAGGGCAATTAAATCAGGCTATGATAATAATAGTGGAGGTACTTTCTGATTAGCAGCTGTGCTGAGGGCAGAGAGCTGTCCTGGTGCTCCTGGCCACTCATGGCCTCCATGATGCTGCCACCACTATCACTCTTGCTGCCTGTGCCCTCGCCCATTTTATGGGTTCTTGGTTGTAAAGTAGAACACTTTCCTGAATATGGTTTCGGGAGGCAGTACTGACCATGGAATACAACAGGGTCTCAGCTGGCAACAGGGATCATGTGTTCTGCAATAACTCCATTTGGACATCAGCATGGTTGATTAGTAGGGGTGAATAGTCATCAGTTATTTCAACATAGTTTTAGTTTTCATTTCAGGTCATAGACTTCCAACTGGACCACTCTAGAAATCCATAACACTTACTTCAACATTGTCTTAAGCAGCAAAATGGACAAAGGTTTTCAACATGTCTCTCTTGTGGCAAGATCAAGATGTGGTGGTACTACATGGATCATGGGTATCAACAAGATTTGTTATAAATCATGGAGTATTGACAGTCAGCATGGTTACTAAGGGCAGAAGAGATCATTGATATCAACGTAGTTGCCAGGATTCTTTATTGGCCTATGTATTGCTTTTTGCCTTTTCTCTTGTTATAAATTAAAAAATAGTAAAATACTTAACATGCAATGTTACTTTTTCATTTTCAAAGTTTTATATCCCTTGAATGTAGAAACAAATATTTTCAAGTGTTAAAATTAACAGGAATAAATTATTAAATTTTAATTATTAATCATTTAGTATTTAGTTTTATTAACTTTATTAAGTTGAAATATGCTTAATAACTATATCACTAGCTGGCTATAGATGCTAAATTTTCTTTTATTTTGGTAACCTATTAAATATTTCTACTTGTGTTCTACTTCTGATTCTTAGCTATTCCCTCAGTCACATATAACCATTCTTTTTTTATTATTCTATATTCTTTGTTTACATTCCACAGTCTTTCCCCTTTCCCAGTTCCCCCCTCACCATATGTCCCATAAGTCCTCTTCCCCCCAACTATTCCCCAATCACCCCCCTACCATTTCTCTGTTCTGGTACACTCCTACAAAGCTGGATCCAATATTTACAGGTCCAGGCTCCTCTCCTTTCTTCTTCTTGGGAATCATTTGAATTGCTAATTGTGCCTTGAGTTTTTAGGGCTTCTGGGCTCATTAATATCCACTTACCAGTGATTGCATTTCATGTGCATTCTTTTGTGATTGGGTTAACTTGCTTAGGATGATATTTTTCAGATCTAGCCATTAGTCTTCAAATTGCATGAGTTCATTATTTTTAATTGCTGAGTAGTATTCCATTGTATAAATATACCACATTTTCTGTGTCCATTCCTCCTTTGAGGGATATTTGTGATATTTCCAATTTCTGGCTATTATAAACAAGGCTGCTATGAACATAGTGGAACATGTGTCTTTATTGTATAAAGGGAATCCTCTGGGTATATGCCCAGGAGTGGTATGCCAGGGTCCTGTGGAAGTGACATGCCCAATTTTCTGAGGAAACTCCAGCCTGATTTCCAGAGCGGTTTTACCAACTTGCATTCCCACCAACAGTGGAGGAGTGTTCCTCTTTGTCCACATCCTCTCCAGCACCTGTTTTCTCTTGAGTTTTTAAACTTAGCCATTCTGACTATTCCCCAAAGAACCAAATAACACTATTCAAAAATGGGGTACAGAGCTAAACAAAAAATTTTCACCAGAAGAAATTTGGATGGCTGAGAAACACCTTAAGAGATGTTCAACATCATTAGTCATCAGGAAAATGCAAATCAAAACAACCCTGAGATTCCACCGTATAACCATTCGTTATGATTTACAATTTACATGTTTCACTTACTTCCCTTTACATTTTGTTTCATATTATATTACAGTCTTTTAAGTTCATTGTTGACAGTGCTCCAATTTTTCTCTATGGTCTTTAAAATGGCATATTACCCTGCATGAAATTCTTTGTGTTTATTCATCTCCTTAAGTGTATATTGAGAAAAATCTAGGAAACAAGGTAATAGGTCAGAATACTTTTTTTTCTCTTTTTTTCCTGCTTTTTTTTAATTGGATATATTCTATACTGACATTTCATTTCTCTTTTTCTGGTTCCAAAAAGGTCAAAGAATTCAAAAAGTCCCAGAAAGGAGTTACAATAAGAAATTACAACATTTTCCCTGACAAGATCTTTCTTTTATGGGTAAATTTCAGTACAGATTTGAAGAATTATTCATGTAACTCTCACCAGCACAACAACAATTTTACGTATAAAATGTTATTTTAGATATGTCTCTAGAAACTCATAGCACAATGAGAAATATAAATCCTACAAACTGTCTACAACATTGCTGCCTAAAAAAGTCCTGAAATACAACAACAACAACAACAACAACAACAACAACACACATGCTTTTTGAAGAAAGCAATTTTCAAGGAATCCTGACACTAGATAAAGTCCTGGAGGCAACTAGGAAGACTGAGATTGGGATAGATAATCAGAAGATTTCCTTCAGTGACCTATTTAGAACAAAATGCTCAGACCCAAAATTATATACATGCAAGAATGATTTCAAGGACTAAGCAGGATGCATTTCTATATTTAGGAAAAAACACACTCTCTCTCACACACACACACACACACACACAAACACTCACACACACAAAGAGACACATACAAATATGCATATGCAAGTAATATCTTCAGAATATTTTTACGATCAATCATAAAATCACAATACCCTCTAGACTGTGGCCTTCACATTTTATTAACTGACGTTTTCTTATTTGTGGCAATGCATATTGATATATGTAAATCATTTCTTTACCTTATTGGAAATATTTATATAATATTGCTTTTAAGCAACCACTTCTGACTTGTAAGTATCACACAGATACATTCACATATAGCTTTTACCAACTTCTTTCCTCAAAATTAAAAAAATTGGATGAGAGCTATCAAAACTGAGATAATAGCATGATGTTTTCTTTTAAGAATAATCATACAATTGATCTTGAAGCATTTTGTATCATTCTACTCAAACTGGATATAAACTTTTACCAAGATAGATTGATTTACAATTTTAACATTACAATAATGAAAACATAATAAAAATACAAGATTTTGGTTAGGGTTGACCACAGCATAAGGAACTGTATTAAAGGGTTGCAGCATTAGAAAGCATGAGAACCACTGCTCTAAAGTGTACAAATAACCTTAGATGTGAGGCAATGCTAGGTGAATTTAGAGGAATAGTCCTCACAAAAGAGTACAGATCTTAATAAAATGTTCACTATAAGATTATGTGTTTTTAGTCACTGGACTCTTTCTATGTAGTGAAAGTTAAAGATACCCCACACACTAACATTTCACTTAGATTTCTGTTCCTTCCAAAACATTTCCATCAGCTTCTGCACTAAGGTGATTCCCAAAATCTTATAAAATTCTCATTCTCTTTAGGAAGGTAAAGTTTCTCTCACTCCCGTAGTTATCTCCAATATTCTACACTGATATTCTCTGTTTTCACTAAGACATTTATAATCAAGCTTCAATCGGCTATAAATGTTTGTAAGATGCCTCTGAACATTTCTCTCTAAGCCATAATAACCTTTTGCCTTTAATAATGGAGTGGCTACATTTTGGTGGTTTCTTTAGTCAAGCCTGCTCATATGATACAAATATTGAAATTATATATTGACTATGTCTCTGGTCAAAGGTTGGAACATATCAAAGAATATGTAGAGAGTAACTTGCATTTATGGAGAAACCATGTGAGAGCCACAGATTCAAAGTCAGGAGCAACAGCAGCCAATGTTTCTCATCACATATGTCAAACACTAATGTATAGATATGTTACAATTAATACCAACTCAGTCTGAATATGAATCAAATTTCCAAATTGAAAGGAAACTAAAACGTCTAGGAAATAGTTTCTGTTTAATTTGAATTAATGTTCATATATTCAGAAATTGATTCCAAAGAACACAATATTAAACTATAGCAATTTAAAGAAATCCAGGGAGTTCTTTGATTTAGGATCTACAAAAAAGTACGACCAATTTTTTTTTTAAATGTTGTCATGGAGTTTAAAATAATTGGGTTGCATATAAGATAATCGTCACTCATATCTTCAACTTTTTTTAAACTTACACTAACTCTTCTCCTGTGGGCTTAAAGCATACCTCTTCTCACATAATAATGTTGTTTCTACAGAAGATTGGTACCATATATGGTTTCATGTCTACATTTTCAAGAAACTACTGCTGAGTTGAGAGTTAGTTCATTAGGGAGAACCTTTGAATAAACTTGAATTAAAATTAATAAAGGAACCACAGTTAAATTTTTCAGATAGCTTTTTATACATGTGAACACACTAGGTATCTACAATATTCTACACTGATATTCTCTGTTCTCTCTAAGACATGTGTAAAATCAAGCTTCAATCAGCTATAAACGTTTGCAAGATGCCTCTGAACATTTCTGTCTAATCCATATTAACCTTCTTCTGCCTTTAATAATGGAGTGGATACTTTTTGGTGGTTTCTTTAGACAACTCTGCTCATATAATACAATTATTAAAATAATATATTAAGTGACTATATCTCTGGTCAAAGCTTGGAACATATCAAGAATATGTAGAGAATCACCTGCATTTATGGAGAAATCATGTGAGAGCCACAGATTCAAAGTCAGAAGGGACAACAGCCAATATTTCTCATCACATACGTCAAACACTAATGTATAGATATATTACAAATAATACCAACTCAGTTTGGTTATGAATCAAATTTCCAAATTGAAAGGAAATTAAAATGTCTAGGAAGTAGTTCCTGTCTAACTTGATTAATGTTCAAGTATTCAGAAATTTACTCCAAATAACACAATATTAAACTATAACAATTTGAAGAAAATCAGGGTGTTTTTCATTTAGGATCTATACAAAAGCATGACCAATTCTTTTTAAAAATCTTTGTTGCCATGGTGTTTAAAACAATTGGATTGCACTTAAGATAATCTTTATTCATAACTTTGACTTTTTTAAAAACTTACACTAACTCTTCACCTGTATGCTTAAAGCATACCTCTCGTCACATAATAATGTTGTTTCTATAGAAGGTTGGTACCATAAATGGCTTGCATGACTACCTATTCAAGAAACTACTGCTGAGTTGAGAGTTAGTTCATTAGGCTATCATGAGAAACAAATTACTTATTAAAATAACTTTTCAGTGGAGCCTGGAAGGGAGAACCTTTGAATAAACTTGAATTTCTCCTTCGTACTCCTGAATACCAAACTGGTGACTATAGATGGTAGACAAGCTAATGAGGTCTGAGGATTGTGTACATTCAGGATAAAGAAGCATTGTGATGTCAATATTCTAAGGCCCATGACAACTGACACAAAGGCACATGCATTTACTTCCCTTACAGTTAGTGACTTTTAATTTTTTTCTTACAGTTGATGAACCATAAGTCTTTGTAAGGAATCATGTATATATGTGTGTGTGTGTGTGTGTGTGTGTGTGTGTGTGTGTATGAAAGTTATGTAGATGAGATATAGAATGTCAGGCATTTTATCTAAGTTTGCTCAATTTGAGTCCTGAGAGTCTCACAACTTGAAGGTCTCTGGTACATTCTGGAGGCTCAGAGTTCTTTCTATATGTTGGATATTAGGCCCCTTTCAGATGGAGGTTGGTTGATAGAGATTGTTTCCCAATCATTTGGTTGCCAGTTTTGTTCTATTGACAATGTCCTTTGCATTACAGAATATTTGCAATTTTGTGAGGTCACATTTGTCAATTCTTGATTTTAGAGCATAAGCTATTAGTGTCTATTCAGGATATTTCCCTCTATGCCCACATGCTCTAAGCTCTTCTCCATTTTGATTTCAATTAGTTTCAGTGTATGTGGGTTTATGTGGAGGTCCTTGATGCACTTGGATTTCAACTTTGTACAAGGAGATAAGATTGGATTTATTTGCATTCTCTGCCAGAACCATTTATTAAAAATGATGCTTCCACCATTCTACACACACACACACACACACACACACACACACACACACACACACTGGATGATTTTAGCTCCTTTGTCAAAGATCTTGTGGTCATAGGTGTGTGGGTTTATTACTGGGTCTTCGATTCTATTCCATTGATCTGTCTGCCTGTCACTCAACCTATTCCATGTATTTTTATCAGGATTTCTCTGCAGTACAGCTCTATTTAGGTCAGAGATAGTGATTTTTTTTAGAAGTTCTTATATTGATGAGAATAGCTTTTGCTATCCTGGGTTTTAGTTATTCCAGATGAATTTGAAAGTGGATCTTTCTACTCTGAAGAAGTGAGCTTTGTACAAGGGCATAAGAATGGATTATTTTGCATTTTTCAACATCAGTTGTACAAACACAATTTTTTGAAAACTCTGTATGATTTCCACTGGATATTTTCAGCTCCTTTGTCAAAGATCAAGTGACCATAGGTGGGTGAGTTATTTACTTTGTCTTCAATTCAATTCCATTGATGTACATGCCTGTCATGGTGCCAATACCATGCACTTTTTAACACTATTGCTCTGTAGAATTGCTTGAGATCTGAGATAATGATTCCACCAGAAGTTGTTTTACTGTTCATAATAGTCTTAGCTATCATGGGTTTTCTCATCCTATTATAAAAGATGAATTTGAGAATTGCTCTTTCTAACTCTATGATGAAATGAGTTGGAATTTTAATGGGGATTGCTCTGATTATTTATTTTGCGTTTGGGAACATAGCGATTTTTTCTTTATTAATTCTCCTATTCCATGAACATGGGAGATCTTTCCTTCTTCTGATGTCTTCTTTTCTTTCTTTCTTCAGATACATAAAGTTACGGTCATACAAATCTTTCACTTGTTTGGTTACAGTCACCCCAATAAACTTTATATTGTTTGTGGCTATTGTGAAGAATGCCATTTCCCTAATTTCATTTCAGCCTGTTTATCCTTCGTTTATAGGATGACTACTGATCTGCTTGAGTTAATTTTATATTTGGCCACTTTGCTGAAGTTCATCAGCTGTAGAAGTTCTCTGGAGTAGATTCGGGGGTCTTTTCAGTGTACCATCTTATTCTTCTGCACATAGTGATAGTCTGTTTTCTTTGCAATTTGTTTGAGTTTTACCTCCTTTTGTGTTCTAATTGCTCTAGGCAGAACTTTGAGTATTATATTGAATAGCTATGAAGAGAAAGGGCAGCCTTGTCTAGTCTCCGATTTTAGTGGGATTGCTTCAACTTTCTCTCCATTTACTATTATTCTGTGAATTTTATTTTGTATATGAGACAGTTAACATTTACCATTATAAAGTACAGAATGTATGGGCCTTTGTTATTTTGTGGTTGCTATACACTTTTCCTAAGAACAGGTCTATTTATCATTTCTATCCTCTTGAGTACATACCTTATCTTCAGACTGATGTTTCTCTTTTGTAGACCAAGATTGCTAAAGAGAAATGACTAAATGGTGATTATACTGTGCAATGTTTCTCCTCTTTTGTTGATATGAATGATACTTTTGCTTTGTGTTGTAGTCTACTCTGATATCTGTGTTTGTTGACAACATAGGGATAGATTATCCTTTTAAAAGTCAGATGATGTTTTAATGGGTGAGTCTTATACAAGTCTTTGCCAGTTTTCTTAACGACTTTTAGTATTTTTATTTCACTGCACATATAGTCTTTATTATGTGTCTACTTGATGTTCTATATGGATTTTTTTTAATACAGGGTTTCTCTGTGTGGCCCTGGCTGTCCTGGAAATCACTCTGTAGACCAGACTGGCCTGGAACTCAGAAATCCACCTGCCTCTGCCTCCCAAGTACTGGGATTAAAGGAGTGTACCTACTCTGCCCGCTCTGTATGTTTTTAATATATTCAAAAGTATCTCTTCTTTTTTAGGAAATTGTTTTCAGACAATTTATATGAAGAGACTTAATTCATTTTCTTCAATACAGCCAGTAAAAGTAAAACTAACATAAGGTCCCTCCCTTGGAGTTATAAGAGTCTCTCAACTTTGAGGTCTCTGGTACATTCTAGAAGTTTAGAGGCTGCCCCTGTCTTACAACCTCCCAAAGTTGCCTATTTCCATTTTTTCCCTGGTGTTCAGGTCTTCAGTCATGTTCCTCACACCCAATACCTGTTCTTGTTCAGTTTTTCCCTCCACGTCCCTTTCTCACCCAGGCCACCCTTCACTTCTAAGATTGATTTGCTCTCCCTCTAAAGGTATGCACACTAGGGCCCTTCTGATTGTTAGTCTTTTTTAGTTCCATTTTCAGGAGTCAAGTGATGTACAATATTTGAAATGCCTTCTGTGAGGAGAAGTAAATTGTTGATCCAACTTCCCAGTAGAAAGAAAGTGTAACAACTAGAGGGATGGGGTTGCCATACCACACTCAAAAACTCTGACTCAGAAGATTTCCAGTCTGAAAGAACTGCAGGAACAAAGGGGTTAAAAGCCTGAGGAAAAGGAATCCCAATGAGGACCCCAAACTGAGATCCAGCCCAAGGGGAATCCACAAGGTCTGACACTATTATACATGCTGTGTTGTATTCACAAAAGAGGCCTCTCATGACAGCCCTTTCAAAGACCCAACAAGCAGCTGAAAGAGTCAGATTTGGGTATTCATTCCCAAACAATGCAAATAAACTGTTTCAACTAGGGAAAACCTAGAAGTGATGAGTTGGTCAAATCTTTGGGAAAACCAGTATTTTCAACTAAATTGCACACCAGGAATCTCTATAATGCAAAGTACATTGTCAATAGAACAAAACTGGCAACCAAAAGATTGGAAAACGATCTCTATCAACCAATTCTCCATCTTAGAGCGGGCTAATATCCAACATATAGAAAGAACACAGAGCCTCCAGAATGTACCAGAGACCTTCAAGTTGCGAGACCCTCAGGACTCAAATGGAGCAAACTTAGATAAAATGCCTGACAATAGGGAGCAGGAACTTATAAAGCCACTTCCAGCAGCAAGAAAGGTAGGGCATCAAATGAAGGTGGTGATCCCACAATCACAACCCTGATGTGTAATTATTCCTGTCTCATAGGGCTGCAGGGAAGGAAATGTAGAGGAGCCTGAGGAAGGGAAAGTCCAGGGACAGGCCCACAATGGGATCTAGCTCAAGGGGAGGCCCTAATATCTGACACTATTCTTGAGGCTATGGAGCATTCCCTATAAGGGACCTATCATGGATACCCTCTGAAGGACCCAAAAGCAGACAATAGGGTCAGATACAGATATTCATACCCAACTAATGGAGAGAAACAGCTGATCTCTGTTGTTGAATTAGGGAAAGCTGAAAGCAGCTAAGAGGGAGACCCTATAGAAGACCAGTATTCTCAATTAATCTGGACCTCAGAAATCTCACTAACACTGAACCACCAAACAGGCAGCATATACCTGGTAATGGGGGACCCCACATAGGAGGCCTCATATTAGTTTCTAAGCTGATATGAGATGCCCAACTCACATACAATAAAGAAATTCTGTATTCATTAAGAGATGATGCACCTAACTCTCAAGAAATGGGAGGCCTCAGGTAGTTTAGAGGTCTGGTACTGTTGAGTATGAGGACATCAATGTGGAGACAGCAGGGTGAGGATCAGGTATGGGATGTGGAATATTCTGAGCGGGGACGGGTGGGGGGATCAATATTTGGAGAGCAAAAATAAATAAATATTTTTTTTCAAAAAATATTAGAATGGTTAAGAAAGGAATTGACCTGATCTAGTAAATTAATGTGATAAATTTTCAAGTCTTTGGACTCACTATTTACATATATCTGACTAAATTTGTAGCCTCAGCCATGATGTCAATACTGTTAAGAAAAATCCTATCAATTTTTAAAGTGTTTTACAAGACTTTCCCCAAAATACCAATGTTTGGGGTAACCCTCTGTTTTTTTCTAAGTGTTTAGGAGTTGAGTATCTTTTGCAAAGAAATCTTCCAGGGATGTCTCAGAATTCAGCCATTTCCAGCAGAATATGAATTAGAAGCCTCTGTCTTGAAAATGTGTTTCTATGGTACATAAAACAGTAGGTAATTTGACATGTTAGGGAAGCAATTGTCAGTTGTACATACCTGCAACACCTATGAAATATGACAATAATCAATACAACAAGGTATCTGAATAGGTGCAATAAGTGGTACTTACATGTCAAGAGAATCCAAGTCTTTGATTAGACTTAATTTTATTTTATTTTCCTCATGCTGGAACATAAATTTTGGTCTATCATTTACTTTCTCAGAAACAAAATGATGTTCTGTGGAGCCTTCTAAAGTGAAACCGTTTATGCCACTTGTTTGTCTCTGTTATCATCCCATTCAGATACCTTGACTGTGACCAAGACACAGACTTTCACCCTGACAAATTCATGTTCCTAATATAATTTAAACAAGTGTAATGTAAATGTAATATAAAATCTCTTCCTTTTGAGTACTTTCTGTTCTAATTTCCATGTGTTCAATTACCAATTAGCTTTAATCAACTGCAGGCTGTAATGTGAAGGGCTGAAAATCCTAGTAATCAAAATATGTTTACATATTAAATGGCATATCACACCAAGCTAAATAAAGAATTTTTTACAAGTACCAGCCCCTTATCTATAAGGATACTTATCTTTGCAGCATCCTGCATTTCCTTTATTTCTTTTACTGAAGATTTGTATACATAAGTAAGTCTAAAAATGCCACAAGAATGTCATATAGCTTGTAAATTTAACAATTAGGAGAATGTAGAATTAACACAAAAAATTAATATTCCTTTGTGTAAAAATTACAAACCTACAGAGAAGCAAACCAGGGAAATTCCACCACTCACAATATAATTAAAATTTGTAAAACATACACACTATGAACACAAACTTTGCTTGTCAACTGGTTATTCTTCAACCCCAAACCTATAAATGTATGGGTTTTCAGGATATTTTTTCCAAAACTGGTTGTATTTTTTAAGGTTTAAAAATTTTAATGCTCATACTAATAGAAAGGAATTATTTTCCACATATGCTCATTCACTTTCAATATTTAATATAAAATTGAATTGATATTATTTCTGTAGAATTTCTTTACAGTATTTTTTATTTAAATTTTTATTTTCTATATTCTATGTTTACATTCGAAAGGCTTTCCATTTTCCCAGTTCCCCCCCACCATATGTCACATAATTCCTCTCCCCCCCCAACTATTCCCCAGTCATCCCCACCCACCCTTTCTCTGTTCTGGTTCTACAAATGTGGATCCAATATATTAAGGCCCAAGTTCCTCTCATTTCTTCTTCTTGGTAATCATTTGACTTGCTAATTGTGCCTTGCATATTTAGGGCTTCTGGGCTCATTAATATCCACTTATCAGTGATTGCATTTCATGTGTATTCTTTTGTGATTGGGTTAGCTCACTTAGGATGATATTTTCCAGATCTAACATTTCCTACAAATTGCATGGATTCATTATTTTTAATTGCTGAGTAGTATTCCATTGTATAAATATACCACATTTTCTGTATCCATTCCTCCTTTGAGGGATATTTGGGCTCCTTCCAATTTCTGGCTATTATAAATAAGGCTGCTATAAACATAGTGGAGCATGTGTCTTTATTGTATGCAGGGGAATCCTCTGGGTATATGCCCAGGAATGGTATGCCAGGGTCCTCTGGAAGTGACATGTCCAATTTTCTGAGGAACCGCCAAACTGATTTCCAGAGTGGTTTTACCTTTTTGCAATCCCACCAACAGTGGAGGAGTGTTCCTCTTTCTCCACATCCTCGCCAGCACTTGTTGGCCCCTGAGTTTTTAATCTTAGCCATTCTGACTGGTGTGAGGTGGAATCTCAGGGTTGTTTTGATTTGCATTTCCCTGATGACTAATGATGTTGAACATCTCTTTTTTTTAATTTTTATTTTCTATATTCTATGTTTACATTCCAAAGGCTTTCCCCTTTCCCAGTTCCCACCCACCATACTTCCCATAGTTCTTCTCCCCCCAACTATTCCCCAATCATTCCCCCTCCCCCCTCGGTTTCTTTACTAAACTGGATCCAATCTTTTCAGGCCCAGGGTCCTCTCCTTTCTTCTTCTTGGGAATCATTTGACTTGCTATTTGTGTCTTGAGTATTTAGGGCTTCAGGGCTCATTAATATCCACTTATCAGTGATTGCATTTCATGTGCATTCTTTTGTGATTGCGTTAATTCACACAGGATGATATTTTCCAGGTCTAACCATTTACCTACAAATTGCATGAATTCATTATTTTTAATTGCTGAGTAGTATTCCATTGTATAAATATACCATATTTTCTGTGTCCATTCCTCATTTGAGGGATATCTGGGCTCCTTCCAATTTCTGGCTATTATAAACAAGGCTGCTATAAACATAGTGGAGCATGTGTCTTTATTGTATGCAGGGGAATCCTCTGGGTATATGCCCAGTAGTGGTATGCCAGGGTCCTCTGGAAGTGACATGCCCAATTTTCTGAGGATCCGCCAAACTGATTTCCAGAGCGGTTTTACCATCTTGCAATCCCACCAGCAGTGGAGGAGAGTTCCTCTTTCTTCACATCCTCGCCAGCACTTGTTGTCTCTTGAGTTTTTAATCTTAGCCATTCTGACTGGTGTGAGGTGGAATCTCAGGGTTGATTTGATTTGCATTTCTCTGATGACTAATGATGTTGAACATCTTTTAAGGTGTTTCTCAGCCATCTGAATTTCTTCTGGTGAAAATTCTTTGTTTAGCTCTGTGCCCCATTTTTTGATAGGATTATTTGGTTCTTTGCGGTCTAGCTTCTTGAGTTCTTTGTATATATTGGATATTAGCCCTCTGTCGGATGTGGGGTTCTCAGCCATCTGAATTTCTTCTGGTGAAAATTCTTTGCTTAGCTCTGTACCCCATTTTTGATAGGTTTATTTGGTTCTTTGGGGTCTAACTTCTTCAGTTCTTTGTGTATATTGGATTTTAGCCCTCTGTCGAATGTAGGGTTGGTAATGATCTTTTCCCACTCTGTTGGTTATCGGTTTGTCCTTCTGACAGTGTCTTTTGCCTTGCAGAAACTTTGTAATTTTATGAGGTCCCATTTGTCAATTCTTGATCTTAGAGCATAAGCTATTGGTGTTCTGTTCCGGAACTTTCCCTCTGAAGCAATGTCCTCCAGGGTCTTCCCCAGTTTCTTTTCTAATAGTATCCTTGTGTCTGGTTTTATGTGGAGGTCCTTGATCCACTTGGAGTTGAGCTTACTGCAAAGAGATAAGAGTGGATCAATTCACATTCTTCTGCATGTTGACCTCCAGTTGAACCAGCACCATTTGTTGAAAAGGCTATCTTTATTCCACTGGATAGTTTTGGCTCCTTTATCAAAGATCAAGTGACCATAAGTCTGTGGGTTCATTTCTGGGTCTTCAATCCTATTCCATTGATCTACCTGCCTGTTGCTGTACCAATAACATGCAGTTTTTAAAACAATTGCTCTGTAGTACTGCTTGAGGTCAGGGATACTGATTCCCCCAGAAGTCCTTTTATTGTTGAGAATAGTTTTAGCTATCCTGGGTTTTTTGTTGCTCCAGATGAATTTGAGAATTGCTCTTTCTAGATCTATGAAGAATTGAGTTGGGATTTTGATGGGGATCGCATTGAATCTGTAGATTGCTTTTGGCAAGATGGCCATTTTTACTATATTGATCCTGCCCATCCAGGAGCAAGAAAAAATTTTCCATCTTCTGAAGTCTTCTTCGATTTCTTTCTTCAAGGACTTGAAGTTCCTGTCGTACAGATCTTTCCCTTGTTTGGTTAGAGTTACACCAAGGTACTTTATGTTGTTTGTGGCTATTGTGAAGGGTGTTATTTCCCTAACTTCTTTCTCAGCCTGCTTGTCCTTTGAGTACAAGAAGGCTACTGATTTGCTTGAGTTCATTTTATAACGTGCCACTTTGCTGAAGTTGTTTATCAGCTGTAGATCTTCTCTGGTGGAGTTTTTTGGGTCACTTAAGTAAACTATCATATTATCAGCAAATAATGATAGTTTGACTTCTTCCTTTCCAATTTGTATCCCTTTGACTTCCTTATGTTGTCTAATTGCTCTCACTAGAACTTCAAGTACTATATTGAAAAGATATGGAGAGAGAGGGCAGCCTTGTCTAGTTCCTGATTTTATTGGGAATGCTTCAAGTTTCTCTCCATTTATTTTGATGTTGGCTACTGGTTTGCTGTAGATTGCTTTTACTATGTTTAGGTATGGGCCTTGAATTCCTGCTCTTTCCAAGACTTTTAGCATGAAAAGTTGAATTTTTTTGAATGCTTTTTCAACATCCAATGAGATGACCATGTGTTTTTGGTCTTTGAGTTTGTTTATGTAGTGGATTACGTTGATGGATTTCTGTATACTTAATCATCCCTGCATCCCTGGAATAAAGCCTACTTGATAATGTTGAATGATCGTCTTGATATATTATTGGATTCAGTTGGCAAGAATTTTATTTCGTATTTTTGCATAGGAATTCATAAGGAATATTGGCCTGTAGTTCTCTTTCTTTGTTGGATCTTTTTGTGGTTTAGGTATTAGCATAATTGTGGCTTCGAAGAATGAGTTGGGCAGTGTCCCTTCTGTCTCTATTTTGTGGAATAGTTTGAAAAGTATCGGTGAGAAGTCTAATTTGAAGGTCTGGTAGAATTCTGCACTAAAACCATCTGGTTCCGTACTTTTTTTGGTTGGGAGGCTTTCTATAACCACTTCTACTTCTTTAGGGGTTATGGGACTATTTAGCTTATCTATTTGATGCTGATTTAATTTTGGTATTTGGTATCTCTCTAGGAAATTGTCCATTTCCTCCAGATTCTCCAGTTGTTTTGAGTATAGATCTTTGTAGTAGGATCTGATGGTCTTTTGAATTTCCTCAGTTTCTGTTGTTATGTCTCCCTTTTCATTTCTAATTTTGTTAATTTGGATACTGTCTCTGTGTCCTTTGGTTAGTCTGGCTAAGGGTTTATCTATCTTGTTGATTTTCTCAAAGAACCAGCTCCTGGTCTTGCTGATCCATTGTATGATTTCTTTGTTTCTACTTGATTGATTTCAGCCCTGAGTTTGATGATTTCCTCTGTTCTACTACTCCTGGGTGAATTATATGATTAATTTTGGAGAAGGTACAATGCAGTGCTGAGATAAAGGTATGTTCTTTAGCTTTAGGATGAAATGTTCTATATATATCTGCTAAATCCAATTGGTCCAAAGTTTCAATTAGTTTCATTGTTTCCCTCTTTAGTTTCTGCTTTCCTGTTCGGTCCATTGAGAGGAGTGGAGTGTTGAATTCACCCACAATTACTCTGTTAGGTGTAAGGAGTGCTTTAAGCTTTAGTAAGGTTTCTTTTACGAATGAGGGTTCCCTTTCATTTGGATAATAGATGTTCAGTATTGAGAGCTCTTCTTGGTGGATTTTTCCTTTGGCCAGCAAGAAGTGTCCTTCTGAGTCTCTTTTGATGACTTTAGGTTGGAAGTAAATTTTATGATATTATAATAGCTACTACAGCTTGTTTCCTGAGACCATTGCTTGTAAAATTGTCCTCCAGGCTTTTATTCTAGGGCAGTGTTTGTCTTTAACACTGATATGTGTTTCCTGTATGCAGCAAAATTTAGGGTCCTGTTTCTGTATCCAGTCTGATAATCTATATCTTTTTATTGGGGAATTGAGTCCATTGATGTTAAGAGATATTAAGGAATAGTAATTATTACCTCCTGACATTTTTGAATTTTTTTTTTTTTATTTGAGAGGTTATCTTCTTTGGGGTTTAATAAGAGGAGGTTTCTATCTTGCTTCTCTGGTGTGTAGTTTCCTTCCTTGTCTTGGTGTTTTCCCCCTATTATCCTTTGTAGGGGTGGATTTGTGGAAAGTTAACGTGCAAATTTGGTGTTGTCATGGAATACCTTGTGTTCTCCATCTATGGCGATTGAGAGTTTTTCTGTGTATAGTAGTTTTGGCTGAAATTTGTGTTCTTTTAGAGTCTGCATGATATCTGCCCAGGATCTTCTAGCTTTCATGGTCTCAGGTGAGAAGTCTGGTGTTATTCTTAAGGTCTTCCTTTATATGTTACTTGGCCATTTTCTCTTGCTGCCTTTAATATTCTTTCTTTCTTTAGTACATTTGAAGTTTTGATTATTATGTGACAGGGGGGTTATTTCTGTTCTGGTCCACTCTATTGGAGTTCTGTTGGCTTCTTGTATATTCATGGGCATCTCTCCCTTTAGGTTGGGGAAGTTTTCTTCCATAATTTTGTAGAAGTGAGCTAACCCAATCACAAAAGAATACACATGAAATGCAATCACTGATAAGTGGATATTAATGAGCCCAGAAGCCCTAAATACTCAAGGCACAATTAGCAAGTCAAATGTTTCCCAAGAAGAAAGGAGAGGACCCTGGGCCTGTAAAGATTGGATCCAGTTTTGTAGAGAAACCATGGGGGGAGAGGGAATGATTGGGGAATAGTTGGGGGGGAGAGCAATTATGGAACATAGGGAGGGGGAACTGGGAAAGAGGAAAGCCTTTGGAATGTAAACATAGAATATAGAAAATAAAAATTAAAAAATAAAAAAAGATATAACATATCAGGTTTTACAGATTAAAATACATACAAATTTGATGTATGATTTCTGGACATCATTGTAGGAGATAAATAATGAAATCCTTCCTTTTATGTAGCCAAATGTCAGAAAAATAATGTTAATGACAGATAAAATAACATGGCCATGAAAAACTTTAGAAATAGTCCTTTAAATGCTTTAGTTTTCATAATGCAGTAGACAGAAAGAATTTCTTTTGAAAGAATGACATTTAAAAGATTTGGCACAGTCAGAAATGAGGAAAATTATGAAATACCCACTGGAGGGTGTATGAATATGAAATAGGACAATAAAATTTAGTCACTGAGATTGATGATATGATTAAAGCATAATCTTGTGATTTTCTTTAATTATATATAGGGACATACAAAGTAAACACTTTATTATTTTGAATTGTAATTTTAAAGAGTGATTGCAAAAATTCAGAGATGGGTTAATGAGCTAAGGACAAACGAAAAGGAGTGACTAAAATACTTTGGGAAGGGAGATTGTTAATTTAATGGCTAGCATGTTTAAAAACTGACAACATTGTTGAGATGAAGATAATTCTTGGACCACAACTTATTTGGGGCTATTGTAACTCAACCAGATAACCTGTAGGGGTGTACTTTATGCTAATGATATACTTATATTTACAGAAAATGTTGAACTTACACTTTATTGCAGAAAGCTAATGATGATACCATTTACAACACTTTTCTCAAATTTCCTAGTGCTGTGACACAGATCATGAAACAAAGAATTTAGTTGCCCTTCCAGACCCATCTTCCCTGCTTGCTGATTCATCAGGGGCACTGCCATCTGCCCTGAGGGCAGATAATCTAGAAAAGCAGGTCACTGAGAATTACACCCAACTACTCAACAGAAAGGCTCAAAGCTAGAAGCCACACTAACCAGCAAAGCTATCAAATCTTATAGATAAAGAAAGCAAAATATGTCAAGACAAATCCACATTTAAATATTAAAAATAAAGGGAAGCATGC
Source organism: Apodemus agrarius (assembly GCA_964023405.1). Classification (NCBI taxonomy): domain Eukaryota; kingdom Metazoa; phylum Chordata; class Mammalia; order Rodentia; family Muridae; genus Apodemus; species Apodemus agrarius. The sequence goes on from OZ030029.1 coordinate 3,531,565, forward strand.
AACTTCACACATAACACAACCACAATAAAATAACAGGAGTAATTTATTAACCAATGGTCATTAATTTCTCAACGTTAATGTACTCAAGTCCTTACTAAAAAGACATAGGCTAAAAAAAAATGGGTACAAAACAGGATCCATCATTCTCCTGCACATGAGAAACACACTCAGTAATAAAGATGGATTTTGTGTCATAGTAAATGGAAAGATAAATATTTTCAACCAAATGGACCAAAGTAAAATAGCCATTTTAAAATCTAATAATCATATCATAATTCTGAACAACTGTGGTCTAAACACAAGGGAACCCACCTTTGTAAAAAAAAATAAATAAATAAATAAATAAATAAATAAAATCAGTAGTAAAGCTTAAATCACCAATCAAGCCCCAAACAACAGTGAGAGATTCCAATATCTCACTCTTGCTATTTGACTGGTAATCCAGACTAAATTAAACAGAGAAATAATGTTTCACTAACAGGCATTGTGAATTAAATGACCATTATAGAAATCTTTAGAATATTTCACCAAAACACAAAAGAATATACCTTCTCTTTATCATCCCATGTTTCCTTCTCCAATATTGACCTTATAGTCAGATACAAAGCAAAATAAACATGAGGAAAAAAAAGCCACAATCTTTCTATGAATCCACAGTCACATTGATATCCAAATCACACAAAGACTCAACAAAGAAAGAAAACATCCTCTTATGAATGGTGATGCAAAACTCCTCAATATCATGTTTCCAAAGTGTATCCAGGAATACATCAAAAATATCACCCAGAGTAAACAAATAGGCTTCATCTCAGGGATGCAGGGATGGTACATTATTTGAAAATCCATCAAAATAGTCCAACATATATTCACAGTGAAAGAAAAAATATTTAATCATCTAATACATTGCTTAACAAGCCTTTGCCAAAATCCAAAACCTTCTTGTTAAAGTCTTAGGGAGTTCAGGAATACCAGGCACATACATAAACTCCATCAAATATTCAACATGAAATTAAGTGTAGAGAAACTTTAAAAAGTTTCATAAAATCAAGGACAAGCCAAGGCTGTCACTTCTCTCCCTATTTATTTAATATAGTAATTAAAGTTACAGCCACACTTTAATAAGACAAGCAAAAGAGTTCAATGGGATATAAATTGAAAAGGAAGAAGTCAAAATATTGCTATTATGGATATTATACTATACATAAGTGTTCTGGTAATCACCTTCACCAATGTGGCTGGACATAAACTTAAAGAAAGCAGTGGCCTCCCTTCTTATAAATGATAAATGGACTGATCATAAATTAGGGAAATAACACCCTTTATAGTAGCCATGAATAATAGAAAAAATCTTTGTGTAGTTGTAATAAAACAAGTGAAAATTCCATGTAACTTTAGATATTACAAGAGGGAAATATTTCCTATGCTTGTATATTTGAAGAATTAACATTGTGAAAATGCCCATCTGACCAAAAGCAATTTAAATATTGAGTACAAATGTGTTACAATTTTAATACAATTATATAAAGGCATTTGATCCAATTCTAATATATATACAGATAAATAAAAAACACCAAGAATATATAAAACAATATTTGATAATAAAATAATGCCTGTAGCTACCACCATCTCTGATCTCAATATATACTACATAATAATAATAATAATAATAATAATAAGAATAAGAAGAAGAAGAAGAATAAGAATATAAACATATACGACAGTATAATAATAGTAATATAAACTGCAAGGTATTGGTAATGGAACACCCTGACATAAGCAAACAAATCTATGGATACACCATTTTTGATAAAATAGACAAGAGCATGCAAGTCTGTTCTCTCTCTCTCTCTCTCTCTCTCTCTCTCTCTCTCTCTCTCTCTCTCCCCTCTGAACTCTTCCAGCTTCCTCTGAGCATGTTTCCTCTCATATCTTAATGAAATCCTTTCCTGTAATAATGCAGTGGCAAATCTGATGGTTTCTTTACTGTGTGAGGCATTCGTGCAAATGGAATATTTATGATATATATTTCCTTAAGGAAATATAACTTTGCCCAAAACATGTTACTTTATTCAAAAAATATGAACAGAGGCCCCATATGTTTTACTTATATAATGTTTCAGAATCGTGAGAATCAAAGTGTCAAAGAAATACAGTTGCACATAGTGGTTATCACCCATATCAAACAATAATGTCAAGATATATTCAATGTTGTACCAACTAAAATGTGTGGAGAAATAAAGACATTTCATGAAATGATTAGTCTATCGTGAGATTCAAATTAGTTATAAAAATTCCTTTTCTGTGGTGCTTGTAAGGAAGAACCTTTCAATGGAATTGAAAGTTTTTGTGCTTTTTTTCCTCTTAAACACCAAACTGGTGACTACAAATGGCAGACAAACTACTGAGTCCTGTAGCCTCATAAGTACTCAGGGAGATGGACCATTGTGATGTCAATAGTCTAAGGCTCATGTCATCTGACACAGTGACATTTGCATTACCTTTCCTTATACTTAGTCACTTCAAAATTATTTTTTAATAATTGTTAGGAAAATTGTAAGGAATAACATATTCACAACCATAAATAGATGATAGAGAGATAGATAAAAAGAGATGGATAAATAGATAATTAGATAGATGGATAGATAGATAGATAACCACAATAATATGTCTGCTACAATAGAAGTATTTGTATAAAACATTATATATATATATATATATATATATATATATATGTATATGTATATGTATATGTATATGTATATGTATATGTATATTCATCTTCAAAAGTTCTCAATTCCTGATTTTTCCTACCTCTCCAGAGTAAATGTGATAAGGACAGCATGTAGACTTCACAAATACTGTGAATCTTAGAGTCTAATATATGCAGAAACCACAAGAATCTTTAAACACTGTGAAAGAACACACCTAATTTTTAGGTAAAGTTTATTTAGTAAAACCAAGAAACACTAAGAACTGTGCCTAAGACAACCTGTGGAATTCACTTTAAGTCTTGCAATTAATTATGGAGCATCTTATGGAAGTCAAATAATCACAGAAAGCCATGGGAAATTAGAAGTGTGATGTCCATCTTGGAAGGCTATGTCATATTTAAGAAAATGCAATATACTGTCTTTTCCCTTCAGGTTTGTGGCTTTTTTATTTTTGAATAATAGATGATACTAAAGTATTTACTTGGAATAATATTTCTCAACCATATGTATATACACACATATCCATATACACTTACACATGCACACATGTATGTGTATGTGTATATGTATGTGTATGTATATGACCAATTCCATTAAAAAATCTGTGTAGTTTTGGTGGCCAAAACACTTGTATTGCAAATAAAATAATCCTTCATTACCTGAAACTTTTTTTAAAACTTACAATCCAATATATAAATAAAAACAAACAAAATAAAAGATACAGATATTGTTCTGTATTTCTAATGCATACCACTCCTCAAATAATAATGTTGTTTCTATAGAAGGATGGCATTGAATATTCCTCTAATAACTCCTTTCAAGAAACCACTCCTAGGTTAAGATGGAGTTTATATGATCTTGAGGAATACAGTAAAAACACTTCCTGATAGAATGAGGCAATCATGAGAAACAAATTACTTATAAAATACCTTTTCTGTGGAGTCTGACTGAGAGAAACTTTCAATAAACATGAATTTTGCCTTCCTAGTCCTGAACACCAAACTAGTTACTACAGTGGCTAGACCCACTACTGAGGTCTGAGGATTCTGTAGTAGTCAGGCTGAAGAGCCTTTGTGATGTCAGTATCCTAAGGCTCATGACAACTGACACAGAAGCTCATGCATTTACATTCCTTACACACAGCAGCTTCAAAAATGTTTTCTAACAGTGGTTGAACTATAATACTTTGTAAGGAATTGTATTTTCATAACCATACATATGTATATGAAAGTTATATAGGTGAAAGGATGTAGAGACAAATGGAGAGTAGATCAATAGACAGATTGATTGATACCTACTCACTTTGTGGTTCTTTTCTCTAACCTGCTCATTCAATTTAAAACATATATTATGTGAATATTATTCAGCCCTAAGCATTTGATATATCTTTCAATGAATATGTAGAGAGACATCAGCCAAGGCACCAGGTGTTATGAAGAAAGCACTTAGGAGTCATGACATTAGAGGAGTCAGGAGGAATAGCAGCCATTGGTTACCATCACACATGGTCAATAATTGATATAAAAATATTTTTCAAAAACAATATAAACAGTTTTATGGTATTCAATTTTGAGAATAAGTAGACATGTTTGGAAAGGAATATCTTTTATCTAAATGAACATTAAAGTATTGAAAACTTTTTTAAAAACTCATATCCAATAAAAAATAGAAATATTTTGGAAATCAGACATCTCATAGATTTAGTTTGAACCTGACAACTTTACAAGAAACTTTTTTGTTTGTAGTGGGCAAATAAAGTTAGATAGTCTAGAAAATATTTCTTTCTCATGTCCCAGATATGTATTTTTTAAGGATTATAGAAAGCAGTCTCTTGGAAGCTCAAATCATACATCCTGTTACATGTTAACTTTGCTTCTTTAGGGGATTAGTAAAGAATATTGCTAATAAGTAAATTTGCACGAAGCCATTGCCAAATTATAAGTAATTTCAGAAGATCTCAAGGAATCTAGATAGTTCTCATGCTGACTCCATTAGAGTATCATAAGAATCAGATTAGTCATTATATACATACCTTTATAGTGGAGTCTGATATCAAGAACCAATTATTGGATGGAAAACTATGGCTTTCCTTTCTAGTCACTAAATATGGAACTGAAGACAGCAGTTGGCAAACCAACCTCTGAGGTCTTAGAATTCTTTAGTAGTCAGGGTGACAGGCAATTGTGATGTCAAAATTCAAAGTCTCATTCCATAACTGACAGTGACTAATGGCTCAAATTCCTTCAATTTTCTGGATTTAAAAATGTATTCTTGACACAGCTGGAAAGGCCCAGGTAGACATTCCTTCAGGGGCTACCCTCATGGGAGGATCTGCTAGGCTCTCACCTCCAGGCAAGCCGAGCTCCGGCTAGGCACTGCAGGACTTCCCATGCACCCTCAGGCCATGCAACGAGGCAGCGGGCAGCAACCAGCCCTTGGGCCCCTGGACCAGTGGTAGAGGCGGGCCTCCATATTGCAACCAGGACACAGCTGGAGAGGCCCAGGTAGACATACTCATTCCGGGGCTACCCTTGCTGGGGGGATCTGCTAGGATCTCACTGCCAGGCAGGGCCAGTTCTGACTAGGCTCTGCAGGACTTCCCCCTCCCCGTGTCCTCAGGCCATGCACCGAGGCAGCAGGTGTCAGCAAGCTTGCCGGCCCCTGGACCAGCAGTAGCTGGAGGCTACCATATTGCAACCAGGACACAGCTGGAGAGGCCCAGGTAGACAGACTCCATAAGGGGCTACCATCGCACATGTGGCAGCCAGCTCATGATCCCTTAGAGCAGCAGTCACACATATTCACCAGTACAGAATCAACAGGTGAGCCCAGCCTCATGGGAGATTCAAACACCAGCCACTGACAACAAGGCAAAGTAACACCAGAAATAACCAGGTGGCAAAAGGAAAATGAAGGAATGTTACTAACAAAAATCAAGGCAACATGACAGCATCTGAACCCAGTTCATCAACAACAGGAAGCCCTGGATACCCCAAAACACCAGAAAAACAAGACTTGGATATAAAATCACTGGTCAGGATGCTGGTAGCTCAACACATAGAAAAACCTCGTAAAGCAATAGGGGAGAAAATGGATCAAAAGTTAGAAACCTTTACAAGGGAAATACAAAAATCACTTCAAGAAATTCAGGAGAAGATGGATCAAAAAGAAGAAGACAATAAGGAAGAAAGACAAAAATCACTTAAAAAAATACAGAAGAACGTGGGCCAACAAGTAGAAACAATGAAAGAGGAAACACAAAAATCTATTAAAGAAATACATGAAAACACAATCAAGCAAGTGAAAGATCTGAGCATATCCATCCAGGCACTAAAAACAGAAGTAGAAACAACTAAGAAATCACAGAGGGAGACAACATTGGAGATAGAAAACCTTGGGAAAAAATCAGGGGCCATAGATGCAAATATCAACAACAGAATACAAGAGATAGAAGACAGAATCTCAGAAGCCGAAGATACCATAGGAAACATTGATTCAAAAGTCAATGACTTTTGATTATTATGTGACCAAAACTACTATACCCAGCAAAACTCTCAATCACCATAGATGGAGAAACCTAGATATTCCAAGACAAAACCAAATTTACACAATATCTTTCCACAAGCCCAGCCCTACAAAGGATAATAGGGGGGGAAATGCTAATACTGAGGGAAACTTCTCATATATTTCTATCTTTTTAACTATCTATCATCTATCATATCATACATATATTTGTGAAAATTTTTAATTAATAAAAATACTTACACTTTAAAAATTGTAAAAAGAATACATTTTTTTGGATTAGTATTTTTTTTATTTTTTATTTTCTATATTCACTCTTTACATTCCAAAGACTTTCCCCTTTCCCAGTTTCCCCCCACCATACGTCCCATAGTTCCTCTCCTCCCCCAACTATTCCCCAATCATTTCCTCTCCCCCCACAGTTTCTTTACAAAACTGGATCCAATCTTTACAGGATCCTCTCCTTTCTTCTTGGGAATCACTTGACTTGCTAATTGTGCCTTGAGTATTTAGGGCTTCTAGGCTCATTAATATCCACTTATAAGTGATTGAATTTCATGTGCATTTTTTTGTGATTGGGTTAACTCACTCAGGATGATATTTTCCAGGTCTATCCATTTACCTACAAATTGCATGAGTTCATTGTTTTTAATTGCTGAGTAGTTTTCCAATGTATAAATATACCACATTTTCTGTATCCATTAGTCCTTTGAGGGATATCTGGGCTCCTTCCAGCTTCTAGCTATTATAAACAAAGCTGCTTTGAACATAATGGAGCATGTGTCTTTATTGTATGCAGGGGAATCCTCTGGGTATATGCCCAGGAGTGGTATGCCAGGGTCCTCTGGAAGTGGCATGCCCAATTTTCTGAGGAACCGCCAAACTGATTTCCAGAGTGGTTTTACCATTTTGCAATCTCACCAACAGTGGAGGAGTGTTCCTCTTTCTTCACATCCTCGCCAGCACTTGTTGTCTCCTGAGTTTTTAATCTTAGCCATTCTGACTGGTGTGAGGTGGAATCTCAGGATTGTTTTGATTTGCATTTCTCTGATGACTAATGATGTTGAACATCTCTTAAGGTGTTTCTCGGCCATCTGAATTTCTTCTGGTGAAAATTCTTTGTTTAGCTCTGTACCCCATTTTTTGATAGGGTTATTTGATTCTTTGTGGTCTAACTTCTTGAGTTCTTTGTATATATTGGATATTAGCCTTCTGTCGGATTTGGGGTTGGTTAAGATTTTTTCCCACATTGTTGGTTGCTGTTTTGTCCTTCTGATGGTGACCTTTGCCTTACAGAAACTTTGTAATTTTATGAGGTCCCATTTTTTCAATTCTTGATCTTAGAGCATAGGCTATTGGTGTTCTATTCAGGAACTTTCCCCCTGTGCCCATGTCCTCCAGGGTCTTCCCCAGTTTCTTTCCTATTAGTTTCAGTGTGTCTGGTTTTATGTGGATTTCCTTGATCCACTTGGAGTTGATCTTAGTGCAAAGAGATAAGGGTCAGTCAATTCCCATTCTTCTGCATGTTGTCCTCCAGTTGAACCAGCACCATTTGTTGAAAAGGCTATCTTTATTCCACTAGATGCTTGTGGCTCCTTTATCAAAGATCAAGTGACCATAAGTCTGTGGGTTAATTTCTGGGTCTTCAATCCTATTCCAATGATGTACTTGCCTGTTGCTCCACCAATACTATGCAGTATTTAGCACAATTGCTCTGTAGTACTGCTTGAGGTCAGGGATATAGATTCCCCCATGAGTCCTTTTATTGTTGAGAATAGTTTTAGCTCTCCTGGGTTTTTTGTTGCTCCAGATGAATTTGAGAATTGCTCTTTCTAGATCTATAAAGAATTGAGTTGGGATTTTGATGGGGATCGCATTGAATCTGTAGATTGCTTTTGGCAAGATGGCCATTTTTACTATATTGATCCTGCCAATCCAGGAGCAAGAGATATTTTTCCATCTTCTGAGATCTTCTTCGATTTCTTTCTTCAAGGACTTGAAGTTCCTGTCATACAGATCTTTCCCTTGTTTAGTTAGTGTTACGCCAAGGTACTTTATGTTGTTTGTGGGTATTATGTAGGGTGTTATTTCCCTAACTTCTTTCTCAGACTGCTTGTCCTATGAGTACAAGAAGGCTACTAATTTGCTTGAGTTCATTTTATAACCTGCCTTTTTGCTGAAGTTGTTTATCAGCTGTAGATCTTCTCTGGTGAAGATTTTTGGGTCACATAAGTAAAATATCATATCGTCTGCAAATAATGATAGTTTGACTTCTTCCTTTCCAATTTGTATTCCTTTGACTTCCTTATGTTGTCTAATTGCTCTTGCTAGAACTTCCAGTAATATATTGAAAAGATATGGGGAGAGAGAGCAGCCTTGTCTAGTTCCTGATTTTAGTGTGATTGCTTCAAGTTTTTCTCCATATATTTTGATGTTGGCTACTGGTATGCTGTTGATTGCTTTTACTATGTTTAGGTATGGGCCTTGAATTCCTGCTCTTTCCAAGACTTTTAGCATGAAAGGTTGCTGAATTTTTCGAATGCTTTTTCAGCATCTAATGAGATGACCATGTTATTTTTTTTCTTTCAATTTGTTTATGTAGTGGATTACATTGATGGATTTCCATATATTGAACCATGCCTGCATCCTAGGAATGAAGTCTACTTGATCTTGGTGAATGATCATTTTGATGTGCTCTTGGATTCAGTTGGCAAGAATTATATTTAGTACTTTTGCATCGATATTCATAAGAGAAATTGGCCCGTAGTTCTCTTTCTTTGTTGGATCTTTTTGTGGTTTAGGTATTAGCATAATTGTGGATTCGAAGAATGAGTTGGGCAGTGTCCCTTCTGTCTCTATTTTGTGGAATGGTTTTAAAAGTACTGGAGATAAGTCTTATTTGAAGGTCTGGTAGAATTCTGCACTAAAACAATCAGTTTCCATACTTTTTTTGGTAGGGAGGCTTTCTATAACCCCTTCTATATCTTTAGGGGTTATGGGACTATTTAGCTGATCTACTTGATGCTGATTTAATTTTGGTATTTGATATCTGTCTAGGAAATTGTCCATTTCCTCCAGATTCTCCAGTTGTTTTGAGTATAGATCTTTGTATTAGGGTCTGATGATCTTTTGAATTTCCTCAGTTTCTGTTGTTATGTCTCCCTTTTCATTTCTAATTTTGTTAATTTGGATACTGTCTCTGTGTCCTTTGTTTATTCTGGCTAAGGATTTATCTATCTTGTTGATTTTCTCAAAGAACCAGCTCCTGCTCTTGTTGATTCTTTGTATGGTTCTCTTTGTTCCTATTTGATTGATTTCAGCCCTTAGTTTGATGATTTCTTGTCTTCTACTACTCCTGGGTGAATTAACTTCTTTTGCTTCCAGGGCTTTAAGGTGTGCCATTAAGTTGCTAGTGTATTTTCTCTCCAGTTTCTTTTTGGATGCAATTAGAGCTATGAGATTTCCTCTTAACACTGCTTTCATTGTGTCCCATAGATTTGGGTAGGTCTTACCTTCATTTTCATTCAATTCTAAAAAGTCTTTGATTTCTTTGTTTATTTCTTCCTTGACCAAGGTGTCATTGAGTAGAGTATTGTTCAGTTTCCATGTGTATGTGGGCTTTCTGTTGTTTTTGTTGCTATTAAAGACCACTCTTACTCCATTGTGATCTGATAGGAGGCATGGGATTAGCTCGATCATCTTGTATTTGTTAACATCTGTCTTGTGACCAATTATATGATCAGTTTTGGAGAAGGTATCATGCGGTGCTGAGAAAAAGGTATATTCTTTAGCTTTATGATGAAATGTTTTATATATATATATATATATATATATATATATATATATATATATATATATTCTGTTAAATCCATTGGTCCAAAGTTTCAATTAGTTTCACTGTGTCCCTGTTTAGTTTCTGCTTTCCTGATTGGTCCATTAAGGAGAGTGGAGTATTGAAGTCACCCACAATTATTGTATTAGGTGTAATGTGTGCTTTTAGCTTTAGTAAAGTTTCTTTTACGAATAAGGGTGCCCTTTCATTTGGAGCATAAATGTACAGTATTGATAGCTCTTATGGTGGATTTTCCCTTTGGCCAGCAAGAAGTGACCTTCTGAGTCTCTTTTGATGACTTTAGGTTGGAAGTCTATTTCATCTGATATTAGAATGGCTACCCCCACTTGTTTCCTGAGACCATTTGCTTGTAAAATTGTCTTCCAGGCTTTTATCCTAAGGCAGTGTTTGTCTTTAAAACTGAGATGTGTTTCCTGTATGCAGCAAAATGTAGGATCCTGTTTCTGTATCCAGTCTGTTAATCTATATCTTTTTATTGGGGAATTGAGTCCATTGGTGTTAAGAGATATTAAGGAATAGTAATTATTACCTCCAGATATTTTTGAAATCTTTATTTTTATTTAATTTTTTATTTATTTATTTATTTATTTATTTATTTATTTATTTTTTGTATTTGAGCGGTTATCTTCTTTTGGGTTTGATGAGAGGAGTTTTCTATCTTGCTTCTTCCCGGGTGTAGTTTCAGTCCTTGTCTTGGTGTTTTCCCCCTATTATCCTTTGTAGGGCTGGATTTGTGGAAAGATATCGTGCAAATTTGGTTTTGTCATGGAATACCATGATGTCTCCATCTATGGCGATTGAGAGTTTTGCTGGGTAAAGTAGTTTTGGGCTGAAGTTCGTGTTCTCTTAGAGTTTGCATGATATCTGACCAGGATCTTCTAGCTTTCATGGTCTCAGGTGAGAAGTCTGGTGTTATTCTGATAGGTCTTCCTTTATATGATACTTGGCCTTTTTCTCTTGCTGCCTTTAATATTCTTTCTTTGTTTAGTACATTTGGGGTTTTGATTATTATGTGACAGGAGGTATTTCTGTTCTGGTCCAGTCTGTTTGGGGTTCTATACACTTCTTGTATATTCATGGGCATCTCTCTCTTTAGGTTGGGGAAGTTTTCTTCCATAATTTTAAAGAAAATATTTGCTGGCCCTTTAACTTGTAGATCTTCACTCTCATCTATACCTATAATCCTTAGGTTTGGTCTTCTCATTGTGTCCTGGATTTCCTGGATGTTTTGGGTTACAACCTTTTTGCATTTAGTATTTTCATTGACTTTTTTTTTATTGGCCAGATGTTCCTCGTTTATTTACATGTGAAATGGGTTGAATACAGTAGCGGTGGTGGAGGGCGCAGCAAGACCTTCCAAGGAACTGAACGTTGACTACAGCCTAGCATGCAAGTCACTATATACACACATGGATTTCTTTGTTTAGGAAAACAAAAGTACAAAAACATATCAGGCGACAAATACAAGATATAAAATGCAACGGAAAACACAAAACAATAACCAAAATATATTTCTTTCCCAGAGAGCTGTACAGGGGTGTGACGAGGAGCTCCCCGACAGTGCTCTAGTCAGGTGACCTCAGGAAGGTGCTGAAACGACTGACTCTAGAAGCCTGTGGCTCCTCTATGGCCAGTTGCAGAGTACAGGCTGCTGTGTTGCTAGGTCGGTGGGGAGACTGTGCATCCCGACCCTAAGTACCAGAAGTAGAACCCAGAACAGGAAACACTAACTGTGTAGACAGCAAAGGGCTAAGTCAGCCCTGCCCTTTTGTTCTTGGCAAGAGCCAGAGAAACACTTGACACTCTTGCAGTGTGTGTCTCGGAACAGTTGGTGAGTTCCTGACAAAACCTGACAGAGAGCTACAGGTCTAACTACAACTTCCAACTGACCACAGGCGGGCCTCTTCTAGCCTGTCTCCTCGCGCCCTCTAAGTCAGCCTTGCGAATTCGCCAGGACAATCCCAGCTCTACTGTCGCCCCTTCTTCCTCACTGCCCAGATGGACTTAAGGGTGCCTTACAGGACTCCTGGCCTCTTTCACCTGCTGCGGAGAGAGGCGGGCCTGTAAGGCTGACTCTGTGTGGGATGGCTCAGGCCACGCCCTCACCTGGGTGCTGTAGTCCTCAGAGGGCAGGAGCAGGCACAGGGAGTGTGGTGCTAAGACACTTAACAGCTGCTAGTGTTGTGAGACCCACAATCACCTACAATTTATGTGGCAAGTTCTAAAAATTAAAAACACTAAAAACAGGCAGGACAGTCTATATTTATTGAACTCATTCAAATCTGTAACATACAAAATGGTTGGTTTGAATTCAGGAACTGCCCCTGTTACTAAGAACTCTGTTTTAAAGGAAGAGAATCCAAACACACACACACACACACACACACACACACACACACACACATGCACGCACGCCAAAAAAAAAAAAAAAACCTCAAAACATTTTCCACCAAATACTGATACAAACATGTAACAAAGTATAAAATGTTATTTAAATATACACAAACTCTTTAAAACTCAAATACTGTCTTAACACGTATGGGAAGGGGGACATCTGCAGAGGTCAGAGGGCGGGACAAGACTGTGTCTATTGCCACAGTCTAGACATCACTGGTAACTGTTATACTGAAATCTTTTGGTAACAAAACCGTCTGGTTTTCAATTCCTATGTGGATAGGGGCTCTCCTTGCGGAAGTTCCGTGGCTATTTCTCAGCTGAACTCATTCTTTTGGATTTGATGAAGGCCATGCCGTGTGTCCTCATGTGCGTGTTTAAGGCAGCTTCCTTTTCAAAAGTCTTGGCGCACACTTTGCACTTCCTGTCTGACGCTGCCCCCTCAGCGGCCTCGTCCTCAGGGCTGGGCTTGTTCTCCTGCTGGCCGTCTTCCCCAGCCCCATTCTGCTTGGCCACGGGCTGAGTCTCCTTGAGCTTGTGCACGATGAAGAGGTGCCGCGACAGCGAGCCGTGGGACCTGTAGCACAGTCCGCACTCCCGGCACAGGTAGGAGGAGCCGTCTGACTTGTGCTGAGGGATGTGTTCGTGGAACTGCAGCAGGTTCTCGGTGGTGAAGCCACACAGGGCGCACTTGTGGACCTTAAAGACATTGATTTTCAGTTTCTTCAGTGGCTGAGTGATGGCTCCTCGGGGAGGCCTGAACTCTAAAGCCGGCTCCTCCAACTTCCGCTTAGGACTGGGAACCTTGGCATCCTCCTTTATCTCCACCTCCTCCTCTTCCTCCTCCTCCTTGTTGGTGACGTCATCACTCAGCTCCTTTACGTCAGGGTCCTTGATCCCGTGCATCAGCTGTATGTGCCTCTCCAGCATCAGCTGCTTGGTGAAGGTCCGCCGGGAGTCTGGGCAGTGCGAGCAGGCATACACTTTCCTGATGCCTTTGTGCTTGATGCGATTGTGGCGGCACAGGCTGTGGGAGGAGCTGAAGGACTTGTCACACTGGTGGCAGGGGTGCTTCTTCATTTGCTTCCCATGCTCCTTCCTCATGTGAGACAGATACACATCCCTCTGTGTGAACAGACGGTCACACTCCCAACACGTCCACCCGAGACTGGCCATCTTCTTACATTCTGTGGATTTCTTGGCAGGAGATGGAGACTTCTTTTCCAATTTCTCTTTCCCATTCACGGACTTGGCATCCTCTCTGCTGTGGTTTGCTGAATTCTGAGTTGCAGGCTTAATGCTCAAAGGCAAGTTTATACCCAAGTTTGGAGGCCCTCCAATACTTTTCAATGTTCCATGCATAGACTTGATATGGTCCATCATAAGTTGCTTCTGGGCATATAAAAGGGAACAGTCTGGACACTTGAAAACAGACACCTTCTGGTTTTCAATGTGCTGGTCAAAGTGGCGATACAGCAAGGTCTGCAGGGTGAACACAGTGTCACACATGGAACACTTATAGATTATTTTGGCCACGTTTGGTTAGAAATCTTGACCATGCTGCACTGGGCGTGTTTGTACAAAACCTTCCACTATTTGGTTCTCCTATCTTGATGCCAGGATGCTGTGTGTAGGCGTGGGAATGTGTACTTGGGGCAGACTTAAACACCATTGGACAGATCGGGCACTTGTAGAAGACTTCACAGTGAGAGCCTTGAATGTGAGACTTCAGTGCGGCCACATCAGAGTACACAACATTGCAATGTACACATTGAAAACCAACTCTCCATGTGTAGTGCAGACAGTTCCTGGTAACGTGGTTCTGGAAGTGCACCGACCTGCCGATGGCCCCGCACTCGGGGCAGGTGTAGGGAGATTTGTGCTGATGGATTTTCTGGTGTGAGGCATAGCTGCACTGGTTAGGAAGCAGCATCTGGCAGACAGTGCAAGTCTTTTGTCCACACGTGTCTGCAGTGTGCTGGAAATGTGTGGCCAGGGACGTCTCATCCTGGAAGACTTCATTACACTCCAAACACTTGAGACTGTGTCTACAGAGCTTGGAGGGGTCTTCGTCTAGGGGCATGGCTGGGCTGATGGGTGTGCTTGGAGGAGCTGAAATAACTGGCCCGGCTATGCCAGGCTGCACTTTTGTGACAGTGTGTGTGGCCGCTCCCACAGAGCTCTGCAGAGTGGAAGCAGTAGTATTGCTAGACGGAGACACTATCACCTGGTCTGCTGGGACTGGTTTTAGGATTAAGTGGGAGCACTGCATTACCACGCCTTTCTCCTTGTGCCCTCGGGCATGAGAAAGGAGGCTGCATTTGTTGTAAAACACAAGGTTCTTCGTACAGTGGTTGCATGTCACTTCGATGCGCACACTGCACCTGTCATAGTGCTGGCTCAGGCTCTTCTCCAGGGCGAAGGAGTCCCCACACTCCAAGCACTTATACCCGTGCATGGGTAGCATGATCCCTGCATTGGCGGGGGGACTGAGGTTGGGGGTGTAAACAGGGACTGGGTTGACGCTGCTCAGCACCTTGTTGAAAGCTTCCACCACAGAGCTCTGCAAGGAGGACACTACCTGGACTCGAGACACCTTCTTAGGTGGCTGCGAGGCCGCTGCATTGATTATTGCCTGCTTTATTTGTTGCTGAGGTTTGGTGAGCACTTGGCGGAGTTCAGAGGTGGCCTGGGTACCTTGAGGCAGAAGGTTAAGGTTGGCAGGGTGCACAGTCTTTGGCACGAGTTTGGCATTGGCCAGGCTGGATGCCGGCATCACAAAGGTTTGCTGCTGGATGGCGTTGGCAGCTTTGATGATGGCGCTGCTGGCACTCTGAACAGAGGCAGCGGATATGACCGTGGCTTTCACCATCGTGTTGATAGCGAGCTTCAGATTGATGACTTGAGACCCTGCTGTCTTGACAGCAGACACAGGAAGAAAAGCTGTATCCACAGGCTTGATGGTGACCTGTTTCGGGGTCAGCTCTGCAGAGGAAACTGCACTAGTAACCATGGCCGTCTGCAGAGGTGCCCTGGGCGGGGAGGAGAGGACTGCTGCTGATGCTGACGATGACAGAAGTGACGTCACAGACGCCATCACAGATGCTGCCTGCTCAGAAGGCTTCTTTCCAGAGTCCAGGTCCACTTCTGGCAGTACTCTGGTCACTGTCCTCTTGATCTCTCCAGAAGATGTCTTGATGGTCTTGATGCGGACTTTGGGGATTGCTGGGGTGGACCTCATGGGAGAGGATGGGGATTTGCTGCTGTTCTCACTGGATACACTCCTGGGGCTGTCGGATGGCTTCAGGGAGGCCTTCTTGGTGGCATCAATGAGATTCTGGGACTCAGGAGACTTGTGGGCAGCTTTGGGACTGTCATTCACTTCTTTTGGTAATGGAGAGGCTTCCCTAGAACCGGCCACAGGTTCTTTGCAGGAGTCGGATGCAGCCTTCTTAGCACTGAGTGCCGCAATGGTCGCTATGCATGACGAGAGTTTGGACGACAGCTTCGCTTTGGAAGATGTGGAGGCAGCAAGGCCAGAGTCACTCTTCTCAGAGCTAGGCTTCCCATCCACCATCTTCTCAGAGTTCTCCTTCACCTTATCCTCTGCTTTTCTGACCTTAAACGGCCCATAAACACTCAGGGTTATGGAATTGCTTTCTGCTTCTCTCTTGACTTTGCTTTTATCCGCGTGGCCTGGCGCAGAGACTCTGGTCTTGCTGCTGCTCTCCCCTCCAAGCGCCTTCAGCTTTTCGCAGTCCTGCCGGGGAGCTGAGCCCGTCAGCACATTCGGTCTGACACAAGCCCGTGCCTCCTCCTTGTCAGGTGGATCGTCCACCTCTATTTTCTCATCATCCTCAAACTCCTCAGCGCTGGAGATGGGGCTGAACTGGCTGAATGCTGGGTCCTTTAGAGTCCCCTCTGAGGCAGCTGTGTCCCCTTTTAAGGACTTGACTCTGTCCTTACCTTAGCTGTCAAGAGAGGGTGCTGTGAGAAACCCGTTGTGCAAGCCATTGCCTGTGGGATTATGTCCATCTTTTTCTACTCCCTCCGAGGAGTCGATGTTGCGGACATTCTTCACAATCACATGACGCCAACATCCGAGGACGGCGGCGTGTGAGAGTAGTCATCCACGTGAGCGTTCTGCTTCATGTGGCTTTCGTGGTTGTCGTGTCCAGACTCAATCGCTGCTTTAGGATCGACCATATCTGGTATGTCAAATGCTGCTAAGAGGTCATCAAGTCTGGGGTCTTCATATCCCCCATGGTCCTGAATGTGATCAGTTCTTGTGAAACTTGACGTTTGAAAAGACTTTGGACCAGTGTTCAGTTACTGTCACACGGTTGCATTCTCTGCAAATATGAAAGGGTTAAAAGAAGCCCCAGTCAACAGGCCCCCTGGCCTGGCCGGCCTCTGCAGTGCTCAAGCCCGGGTGTCCTGGCCATGGCTCAGGCGACCTCTGCTCCACGCAGGCGGCTGCTGCTGCTGCCCCGCTGCAGTGCGAGCAGAGGCAGCGGCGGAGGTGGTGGCAGCTTCTGCGCTACAGGCTTGTCCACCTCCCTGCCACCAGGGTCTGTGTGCAAGAGTGGAGCCTCGCCTCGCCGCCCTAAGGCTCCTCGCCGCAGTCTCGCGGTGTGCCCGGACACCGGACCTGCTCCCGGTCCAGTCTGTTTGGATTTCTTTAGGCTTCTTGTATGTTCATGGGCATCTCTATCATTAGGTTAGGGTAGTTTTCTTCCATAATTTTTTAGAAGATATTTGCAGGTCCTTTAAATTGTAGATCTTCATTCTCATCTATACCTATAATCCTTAGGTTTGGTCTTCTCAATGTTTCCTGGGTTTCCTGGATGTTTTGGGCTACAACCTTTTTACATTTTGCATTTTCCTTGGCTGTTGAGTCCATGAATTCTATGGTATCTTCACCATCTGAGATTATTTCTTCTATCGTATTCTGTTGTTAATATTTGCATCTATGGCCCATGATTTCTTCCCAATGTTTTTTTTTTTTTTTTTTTTTTTTTTTTTTTTTTTTTTTTTTATCTTCACCTTTGTCTCCCATTGCAAAGTTTTCATTGTTTCTACCTCTGTTTTTAGATCCTGGATGGTTTTGCTCAGATCCTTCAGTTGCTTGTTTGTGTTTTCCTGTAATTCTTTAAGAGATTTCTGTGTTTACTCTTTCATGACTTCTGCCCGTTGGACCCAAGTTCTCCTGTATTTCTTTAGGGGACTTTTGCATTTCCTCCTTATTGGCTTCTATCTTTTGAAGCATATTCTCCTGAATTTCTTTAAATGATTTTTGTGTTTTCCTTGTAATGGCTTCTAACACTTGATGCATTTTCTCCTGTATTTCTTTAAGGGAT
Source organism: Apodemus agrarius (assembly GCA_964023405.1). Lineage (NCBI taxonomy): Eukaryota > Metazoa > Chordata > Mammalia > Rodentia > Muridae > Apodemus > Apodemus agrarius. The sequence continues at coordinate 3,549,405 of OZ030029.1, forward strand.
TTATTAATGTCCTTGTGTTCCTCTACCAGCAATATGACCTGTGATTTTAAATCCAAATCTTGTTTTTCTGGTGTGTTAGTTTATCCAGGAATTCCTGTTGTCAGAGAATTGGGTTTGCATGCTGCCATATTGCCTTGATTTCTGTTAGTAACATTCCTATGTTTGCCTTTTCTCATCTGTTTATCACTGGTCTTAGTCCTGTTGTCACTGGCTGCTGCTTGAACACCCTGTGAGCCTGTAGGGCTATTTCCACACCACTGGATGACTGGGTTTCCGCTGACACAGATGGCTGATATGCTGCAATGCTCTTGGGTGCTGTTGGAGCCCTGGTGTGTCTTGCTCCAAGCAATGTTATACTCTGTTATGTCTCTGTACCTGGTGGTGCTTGTCTGCAATGTCAGGGAGCTAAGTTAGTGTCTAGGAACCACTCCAAGTGCAGACAACCGCACAGGGCACTCTATTCATGACTGGCACAGACAACCACTGATCTGCCCAGAAACTGTGCTCCATTTGCAGCCCTGCAGCCCACATCCCCCAAGATCTTAAACTAAGGATATCTCAGTACCTGCATCCACTTGTCCTTTCTGAACATGAGCAAAGATGGTGGCTGGGAGCTCTCTCTAATATTATCTTCCTAAAGACATACCTATCTACTCTCAGTCATAAACATTAGTTATGTATTAGAATTTTAGTATTTCAGTGGTATCACTCAGATTTCTATCAATTGATTTCATGCTATTTTCTTCTTGTTGTCTACTTTGGTTTCTGTAGCAGATTCTAAATGTGAGAGTCAGTAGAGAGCTTATAATAGAAGCACCTTGCTTGTTCTTGGGAGTATTGAGTGATGGAGTAATTCTAAATATTCCTTTTAGTTTTCTAGCTTCATCATTGATACAGTTTTCAGTACTGTTTCGGTACCTTAATACTGTCTACCTGTATGCAAAGCAATATATGGAGAGAAAACTCATTCATCTGTTTGTTTTGTTTTTCTTTTTTGTGTGTGTTTTTTCTTTTTTTTTTCTTTTTCTTATTGTAGCTGCACTGTATCTTAATTTTCCTAGAACTGTGCATGTGCTGTGCATGAAAGGAAGGATGGGACTGATTTCTAGACATGGAGGAAGCAAAGTGTTGCACTCTATTGCAACCACCATCCCTGCCTGTCTGCTGCAATAATGAAAGATAAATCAGGTTGCTGAGATCTTGCACCCATGGCTTGAGCTTTTCCTTTATCATACACAAACTGTTACAGTTATATTTGAATAACAAGAATCCACATAATTAAATTTGTGATGAATTTCTTAGATTGACAGACTTCCAGAGTTATCTCAGGGAAGAAAATAAGATATATATTCATTATTAGTCTTGCAGTGACAGTCAGTAAATTATAAGTAGTGATTAGACCTAATTAATATTATGGACATGAGTGTCAAAGTTATTTTTGTCCTCTTTTTTTTAAATTTTCTAAATTCTTTGTTTACATTCCTTTCCCAGTTCTCCCCCCCACCATACATCCCATAAGTCATCTCCCCCCTCCCAACTATTGCCCAATCATCCCCCCCCCATTTATCTGTTCTGGATCTACAAATCTGGATGCAAACTGTTCAGGCCCAGGGTTCTCTCCATTCTTCTTCTTGGGAATTATTTCATTTGCTAATTGTGCCTTGAGTATTTAGGTCTTCTGGGCTCATTAATATCCACTTATCAGTGATTGCATTTCATGTGTATTCTTTTGTGATTGGGTTAACTCACACAGGATATTTTTCAGATCTAACAATTAGCCTACAAATTGCATGAATTCATTATTTTTCATTGCTGTGTAGTATTCCATTGTATAAATAAACCACATTTTCTGTATCCATTCCTCCTTTGAGGGATATCTGAGCTCATTCCAATTTCTGACTATTATAAACAAGGCGGCTATGAACATAGTGGAGCATGTGTCTTTAATGTATGCAGGGGAAACCTCTGGGTATATGCCTTGGAGTGGTATGCTAGGGTCCAATTGAAGTGACATGCCCAATTCTCTGAGGAAGCGCCAAACTGATTTCCAGAGCGGTTTTACCATTTTGTAGTCCCACCAACAGTGGAGGAGTGTTCCTCTTTCTCCACATCCTTGCCAGCACATGTTGTCTCTTGAGTTTTTAATCTTGGCTATTCTGAAGGTGTGAGGTGAAATCTCAGAGTTTTTTTGATTTGCATTTCCCTGATGACTAATGATGTTGAACATCTCTTAAGGTGTTTCTCGGCCATCGAATTTCTTCTTGTGAAATTCTTTGTTTAGCTCTGTACCCCATTTTTTGATAGGGTTATTTGGTTCTTTGGGGTCTAACGTCTAGAACTTCTGTCAGATGTGGGGTTGGAGAAGATTTTTTCCCACTTTGTTGGTTACTGTTTTGTCCTGCTGATGGTGTCCTTTGCCTTACAGAAACTTTGTAATTTTATGAGGTTCCATTTGTCAATTCTTGATCTAGAGCATAAGCTGTTGGTGTTCTGTTCACAAATTTTCCCCCTGAGCCAATGTCCTCCAGGGTCTTCCACAGTTTCTTTTCTATTAGTTTCAGTGTGTCTGGTTTTATGTGGAGGTCCTTGATCCACTTGGAGTTAGTGGATCTTAGTACAAGGAGATAAGAGTGGGTCAATTCGCATTCTTCTGCATGTTGACCTCCAGGTGAACCAGCACCATTTGTTGAAGAGGCTATCTTTTTTCCACTGGAAGGTTGTGGCTCCTTTATCAAAGATCAAGTGACCAAAAATCTGTGGGTTAATTTCTGGGTCTTCAATCTTATTCTATTAATCTACTTGCCTTTTGCTGTACCAATACCTTGCAGTTTTTAACACAATTGCTCTGTAGTGCTGCTAGAGTTCAGGGATATTGCTTCCCCCAGAAATCCCTTTTTTTTTTTGAGAATAATTTTAACTTTTCTGGTTTTTTTGTTGCTCCGGATGAATTTGAGAATTGCTCTTTCTAGGTCTATAATGAATTGATTTGCGATTTTGATGGAGATTGCTTTGAATCTGTAGATTGATTTTGGCAAGATGGCCATTATACTATATTGATCCTGCCAATCTGGGATCCAGAAATATTCTTCCATCTGCTGAGGTCTTCTTCGATTTCTTTCTTGAAGGACTTGAAGTTCCTGTCATACAGATCTTTTGCTTGTTTGGTTAGAGTTACGCCACAGTACTTTATGTTGTTTGTGGCTATTGTAAAGGGTGTTATTTCCCTAACTTCTTTCTCAGCCTGCTTGTCCTTTGAGTACAGGAAGGCTAGTGATTCGCTTGTGTTCATTTTATAACCAGCCACTTTGCTGAAGTTGTTTATCAGCTGTAGTAGTTCTCTGGTGGAATTTTTTGGGTCGCTTAAGTAACTATCATATCATCTGCAAATAATGATAGTTTGACTTCTTTTCCAATTTGTATCCCTTTGACTTTCTTATGTTGTCTAATTGCTCTCGCAAGAAATTCAAGTACTATATTGAAAAGATATGCAGAGAGAGGGCAGCCTTGTCTAGTCCCTAATTTTAGTGTGATTGCATCAAGTTTCTCTCAATTTATTTTGATGTTGGCTACTGGTCTGCTGTATATTTTGCTTTTACTATGTTTATGTATGGGCCTTGAATTCCTGCTCTTTCCAAGACCTTTTGCATGAAAGGATCCTGCATTTTGTCAAATGCTTTTTCAGCATCTAATGAGATGACCATGTGTTTTTTTTTTCTTTAGTTTGTTTATGTAGTGGATTACATTGATGGATTTCTTTTTTTTTGATTTTTTTATTGTATATATTCTATATTTACAATTCATTTCCCTTTTTCTGGTTCCCCACCCCCAAAGGTCCCACATGTCCTTTTCCCTCCCCCTGCTCCCGCATCCACCCCCTCCCACTTTACTGATCTTGTACTCTCCCACAATGATGTTTTGGTCCATTCTAGCACCAGTGTCCACTCCTTTCTTCTTGTGAGACATCACTTGATATGTGATATATGTCTTTGGTGTTCCAAGCTTCTAGGCTAATATCCACTTATCAGTGACTGTATACCATGGGTATTCTTTTGAGACTGGGTCACCTCACTTAGTATGACATTCTCCAGCTCCATCCATTTCTCTAAGAATTTCATGAATTCATTGTTTCTGATGGCTGAATAGTACTCCATTGTGTATTTATACCACATTTTTTGTATCCATTCCTCTGTTGAGGGACATCTGGGTTCTTTCCAGCTTCTGGCTATTATATATAAGGCTGCTATGAACATAGTGGAGCATGTATCCTTATTGCATGCTGGTGAATCTTCTGGGTGTATTCCCAGGAGTGGTATGGCTGGGTCCTCCGGGACTATCACGCCCAGTTTTCTGAGGAACCGCCATACTGATTTCCAGAGTGGTTGTACCAGCTTGCATTCCCACCAGCAGTGGAGGAGTGTTCCTCTTTCTCCACATCCTCGCCAACACCTGGTGTCTTCTGAGTTTTTAATCTTGGCCATTCTGACTGGTGTGAGGTGAAATCTCAGGGTTGTTTTAATTTGCATTTCCCTAATGACTAGTGATGTTGAACATTTTTTAAGGTGTTTCTCAGCCATCCGAATTTCTTCAGGTGAAAAGTCTCTGTTTAGTTCTGTACCCCATTTTTGGATAGGGTTATTTGGTTTTCTGGGGTCTAACCTCTTGAGTTCTTTGTATACATTGAAGATTAGCCCTCTGTCGGATGTGGGGTTGGTGAAGATTTTTTCCCAATTTGTTGGTTGCCGATTTATCCATTTGACAGTGTCTTTTGCCTTACAGAAACTTTGTAGTTTTATGAGGTCCCATTTGTCTATTCTTGCTATTAGAGCATAAGCAATAGGCCCATATCTAAACATAGTAAAAGCAATATACAGCAGACCAGTAGCCAACATCAAGGTAAACGGAGAAAAACTCGAAGCAATCCCTCTAAAATCAGGGACTAGACAAGGCTGTCCCCTCTCGCCATATCTCTTCAATATAGTACTTGAGGTACTAACAAGAGCAATTCGACAACAGAGGGAAGTCCAAGGGATCCAAATCGGAAAGGAAGAAGTCAAACTATCACTATTTGCAGATGATATGATAGTTTACTTAAGTGACCCAAAAACCTCCACCAGAGAACTCCTGCATCTGATAAACAACTTCAGCAAAGTGGCTGGCTATAAAATCAACTCAAGTAAATCAGTAGCCTTCCTATACGCGAAGGATAAGCAGGCCGAGAAAGAAATTAGGGAAATGACACCCTTCACAATAGCCACAAATGATATAAAGTATCTTGGAGTGACGCTAACCAAACATGTGAAAGATTTATACGACAAAATCTTCAGGTCTCTGAAGAGGGAAATTGAAGAAGACATCAGAAAATGGGAAAATCTTCCATGCTCGTGGGTTGGCAGGACTAATATAGTCAAAATGGCAATCATGCCCAAAGCAATGTACAGATTCAATGCAATTCCCATCAAAATCCCAACTCAGTTCTTCATAGAGCTAGAAAGAGCAATTCTCAAATTCATCTGGAATAACAAAAAACCCAGGATAGCTAAAACTATCATCAACAGCAAAAGAACTTCTGGGGGAATCCATATCCCAGACCTCAAGCAATACTACAGAGCAGTGGTACTAAAAACTGCATGGTATTGGTTCAGTGACAGGGAAGCAGATCAATGGAATAGGATCAAAGACCCAGAATTGAACCCACACATCTATGGCCAATTGATCTTCGACAAAGGAGCTGAAAACATCCAGTGGAAAAAAGATAGCCTTTTCAACAGATGGTGCTGGCTCAACTGGAGGTCAACATGCAGAAGAATGCGAATTGATCCACTCTTATCTCCTTGCACTAAGCTCAACTCCAAGTGGATCAAAGACCTCCACATAAAACCAGACACACTAAAACTAATAGAAAAGAAACTGGGGAAGACCCTTGAGGACACTGGCTCAGGGGAAAAATTCCTGAACAGATGGATTTCTTTATACTGGACCATCCCTGCATCCTTGGGATGTAGCCTACTTGATCATGGTGAATGATCATTTTGATGTGCTCTTGTATTCAGTTGGCAAGAATTTTATTTAGTATTTTTGCATCAATATTCATAAAATTCTTGCCAACAGAATCCAAAAACACATCAAAACAATCATTCAACATGATCAAGTTGGCTTCATCCCAGATATGCAGCAATTGCTCAATCTCTGGAAATCCATCACTGTAATTCACTACATAAACAAACTCAAAGTACAAAACCACATGGTCATCTCATTGGATGCTGAAAAAGCATTTGACAAAATTCAGCACCCTTTCATGATAATAGTATTGGAAAGAGCAGTATCTCTAGGCCCATACCTAAACTTAGTAATAGAAATTTACAGCAGACTGTTATCCAACATCAAAGTAAACAGAGAGAAACTTGAGGCAACCCCACTAAAATCAGAGGGCAGACAAGGCTGCCCCCTCTCACCATATCTTTTAAATATAATACTTGATGTACTAGCTAGAGTAATTCGACAAAATAAGGAAATCAAAGGGATACAATTTGCAAAGGAAGAAGTCAAACTATCAGTATTCGCAGATGATATGATAGTATAATTAAGTGACCCAAAAAACTCCACCAGAGAACTCCTACAGCTTCTAAGCAACTTCAGCAAAGTGGCTCATTATAAAATCAACTCAAGCAAATCAGTAGCCTTCCTATACTCAAAGGACAAGCAGGCAGAGAAAGAAATTACGGTAATGACACCCTTCCCAATAGCCACAAACAATGTAAAGTATCTTGGAATGACTCTAACCAAACAAGTGAAAGATTTTTATGACAAAAACTTCAGGTCTCTGAAGAAGGAAAAAGACCTCAGAAAATGGAAAAATCTTCCATGCTTGTGGGTTGGAAGGATTAATGCAGTTAAATGGCAATCTTGCCAAACACAATATACAGATTCAACACAATCCCCATCAAAATCCCAACTCAGTTCTTCATAGAATTAGAAAGAGCCATTCTCAAATTCATCTGGAATAACAAAAAACCCAGTATAGCCAAAACTATCATCATCAGTAAAAGATCATCTGGGGGAATCAATATCCCAGACCTCAAGCAATACTACAGAGCAGTGGTATTAAAAACTGCATAGTATTGGTACAGTGACAGGGAGGCGGATCAATGGAATAGGATTGAAGACCCAGAATTGAACCAACACACCTATGGCTAGTTTGTCTGCGACATAGTAGCTGAAAACATCCAGTGGGGGGGGGGAAAGATAGCCTTTTCAACAAATGGTGCTGGTTCAACTGGAGGTCAACATGCAGAAGAATGAGAATCGATCCACTCTCATTTCCTTGCACTAAGCTCAACTCCAATTGGATCAAGGACCTCCACATAAAACCAGACACACTGAAGTTAATCAGAAAGTAACTGGGGAAGACCCTTGAGGACATTGGCTCAGGGAAATAGTTCCTGAACGAACACCAATAGAATATGCTCTAAGATCAAGAATAGACAAATGGGACCTCATAAAATTGCAAAGTTTTGAAAGACAAAAGACACTGTAAAAAAGGATAAATTGGCAACCAGCCAATTGGGGAAAGATCTTCACCAACCCTACATCTGACAGAAGGCTAATATCCAATATAAACAAAGAACTCAAGAAGTTAGACCACAAAGAACCAAATAACCCTATCCAAAAATGGGGTACAGAGCTAAACAAAGAATTTTCACCTGAAGAAATTCGGATGGCTGAGAAACAATTTAAAAAAGGGAAATGAAATATAAATATAGAATATATCCAATAAAAAATTTAAAAAATTACCCACTATCTAAAAATAATCCCCACCTATATTCTTATATGTACTTGCATAAATTCTTTATTTATTCATTATCATTCACTAAATATATCTATTTGCTTACAAAAAAATTCAACATCTTTAGTCATTAGAGTAATGTAAAACAAAACAACCCTGAGATTTCACCTCACACCAGTCAGAATGGCTAAGATTAAAAATTCAGGAAACAACTGACACTGGAGAACTGATTGATGTCTAAGATCCTACCTATCAGAGGAAATTCATTTGATGGGTCTGATGCATCCATGTAGCCTCTGATGTTGAACATGCAATGTACTTTGATGACTCTGTACCTACCTATAAGAAGCTATGTTGATGCCAGTGCTTCTTGCTCTGACCATCAGAGCTTGAAGCACAGTATTCCTACTGATGATGGAGACCTAGGTTATGACTATTATTGGTGTAGCTGCTTGAGAATCTAATGAATTTCATGGTTCATACTCATACCAACAGTCAAATTGAGGCACCATCTTGATTCCTTAAGTCGGAAGGCAGTTCTATTATCAACTTAGCTCATTGGGTCCATTCTCTAGCTCCTCGAGTGTGGACACTCCTCAGTTCAATGGCTGGCTGAGAGTGTTACCCTCTGTATTTGGCATGCACTAGCAGAGCCTCCCAGGTGACAGCTCCATCTGGCTCAGATCAGCCAGCACCTGTGGGAATCCACAATACTTCCTGGGTTTGTAACTGTATATATGATGCATCCCTGCATGGGGTAGACTCTGGATGGTCTTTCACTCACACTCTGCTCAATCATTTGTCTTTGCAACCACTTCTGTGCATATTTCCATTCCTTTTCTTCAAATGACCAAAGGATTCATAATTTGTTCTTCCTCCTTCTCATGCATTATTTGATATGTGAATTGTGTCATGGGTATTCTGAACTTCTAGGCAAATATCTATTTATCAGTGAGTGCATAACATGAGTGTTCTTTTGTTTTTGGGTACCTCACTCTGGATGATATTTTCCAGGTCCATCTGTTCAGCTAAAAATTTCATTAATTCATTGTTTATAATGACTGAATAGCACTCAACATTGTAAATGCACCACATTTTCTCTATCCTTTCCCCTGTTGAAGGACAACTGGGTTCTTTCCAGCTTCTGAGTCTTATAAATAAGGGGGCTATGAACATAGTGGAGCATGTGTCCTTATTTCAAGCTGGAGAATCCTCTGGGTATAAGCCCAAGAGGGGTATAGCAGGGTCCTCCTTTAGTATTATGTTGTTTTCTCAGGAACCACCATACTGATTTCCAGAGTGGTTGTGCTAGCTTGCAATCCCACCAGCGGATGAGGAGTGTTCCTCTTTCTGGACATCCTCTTCAGCACCTGCTGTTTCCTGAGATTTTTACCATAGACTTTATGACCAGTATAAGGTGAAACCTCAGAGCTGTTTTTATTTGCATTTCCCTGATGATTAAGGATGTTGAACATTTTTTAGGTGCTTCTCAACCATTCAATATTCCTCAGATGAAAATTCTTGATCAGGTATTATTCCTTATATCTATCTATCAATAATCTCTCTCTCTCTCTCTCTCTCTCTCTCTCTCTCTCTCTCTCTCTCTCTCTCTCTCTCTCTCTCTCTCCATCTTTATTTCTTTCAACCTGTCTTTAACTATCTATCTCTCATCTATCATATCAGACATATATTTGTGAAAAAATTTTAATTAATAAAAAGAGTTATGATTCAAAAATTTTAAAATGAACACATTTTAAATCCAAAAGATTGAAGAACATGGAAGCACTAATCACTGTCAGTTATGGCATGAGCCTTTGAATTGTGACATCACAATGGCCTGTCACCCTGACTACTAAAGAGTCATGAGACCTCAGTGGTTGCTTTACCAATTGCAGTCTTCAGTTTGGTATTTAGTGATTGGAAGGAAAATCATAAATTCACATCCATTGATTTGTTCTTAATTCAAGGCTCCACTGTAAAGGTGTGTATACAATAACTAATTAGATGCTCATCATAGTACAATGGAATCAGGACATGATCTATCTACATTCCTGGAGATCTTTGGAACAAACTTATAATTTGGCAGTGGGTTAGTACAAACTTACTTAATAGCAACATTCTTTACTATTCCCCTAAAGAACTAAAGTTATCATGTAATGGGAGGTATGATTTGTGCTTCCAAGAGAATGCATTCTATAATCTTTAAAAAATACATATCCACGACTAGAGAGAGGAACATTTTCTAGAAAATCTGTGTTTACTTACTACAAGCACAAATGTTTCTTATAAAGCTGTCCGGTTCAAACTAAAAGTTTAAGATGTCTGATTCTCAAGAAATTTTTATTTTTTTTACTTGATATGATATGAATTTTTAAAAAAGTTTTCATTAGTTTAGTGTTCATTCAGATAAAAGGAATCCCTTTCCAAACATGTCTATTTAGTCTCAAAATTACATACCATAAAATGGTGTCTGTATTATATTTGAAAAATATCTTTATATCAATGATTGACCATGTGTGATGGTAACCAATGCCTGCTATTCCTCCTGACACCTCTAATGTCATGGCTGCCAAGTGCTTTCTTCTTAATAGCTGGTGTCTCAGCTGATGTCTCTCTACATATTCATTGAAAGATATATCAAATGCTTGGGCCTGAATAATATTCACATAATATATGTTTTAGTATACAAATTGAACGAGCAGGTTAGAGAAAAGAACCACAAAGTGAGTAGCTATCAATCAATCTGTCTATTGATCTATCATCCATTTGTATCTTTATTCTATCACCTATATAACTTTCATATACATATGTATGGTTATGAAAATATTATTCCTTACAAAGTATTATAGTTCAACAACTGTTAGAAAACATTTTTAAAGATCCTGAGTATAATGAAGTTAAATGCATGAGCTTCTTTGTCAGTTGTCATGAGCCTTAGGATATTGACATCACAAAGGTTCTTCAGCCTGAGTACTACAGAAACCTCAGACCTCAGTAGTGTGTCTGGACACTGTAGTGACCAGTTTGATGTTCAGGACCAGGAAGGCAAAATTCAAGTTTATTGAAAGATTCTCTCAATCAGGCTCCACAGAAAAGATATTTTTATAAGTAATTTGTTTCTCATGATTGCCTCATTCTATCAGGAAGTGTTCTTCCTTTATTCCTCAGAATCATATAAACTCTCTCTCCAATCAGCAGTGGTTTTATTAAAAGGGAGTTATTTGGAGGAATATTCAATACCAATCTTCTATAGAAACAACTTTATTATGTGAGGAGTGGTATGCTTTAAACACACAGGAGATCAATTTCTGTAACTTTTAAAAAAAAGGTTCAAGCAATGAGTGATTATTTTATGTGCAACAAGTTGTATTAACCACCTTTGTAGCTTTTAACTACAAAGGTTACTCATAAGAATTTGTCATATATGTATATATGGTTGGAAAATATGTTTTTCCATATAAATACATGAGGATCATCAATTATTCAAAAATAAAATAGTCACAAAGCTGAAGGGAAAAAAACTGTACGTGGCATTTTCTCAAATATGACAGAGTCCTAAACGATGGCCATTACACTTATAATTTCCCAGGGTTTTCTGTGATTATTTCATTTCCATGAGATGCTACATAACTAATTGTACGATTTTAAGTGAATTTCCCAGGTTGTTTTAAGCAGAGTTCTTAGTGCTTCTTGGCTTTATTAATAAACTTTATTTTACCTAAAAAGTATATGTCTTCTTTCACAGTCTTTAGTTTTCCTGTGATGTTTGCAAATATTAGACTCTAAGTCCCACACTATTGCTGGAGGCTACATGTTGTCTATTCACATTCAGTATGAACAGGTTGAAACAATTAGGAATTGAGGATCTTTGGAAGTGAAAGTACTTATATTTCATAATGTTTTATACAAATATTTCTCCTATTATTGCAGACATATTATAGTGGTTATCTATCTGTTTATATATTTATCTATCTATCTATCATCTATTTATCATTGTGAATGTATGTTATTCCTTACAATTTTCCTAACATTTATTAAAAAAATAAATTTGAAGCCACTCAGTAAAAAAGAAAGGCAATGTAAATGTCACTGTGTCAGGTGACATGAGTCTTAGACTATTGACATCACAATGGTCCATCACCCTGAGTACTTATGAGGCTACAAGATTCAGTAGTTTGTCTACCATTTGTAGTCTCCAGTTTGGTGTTCAAGAGGAAAAAAGCGCAAAAATTTTCAATTCCCTTGAAAATTTCTTTCTTAGAAACCCCACGGAAAAAGATATTTTAATAAGTAATTAGAATCTCATGATGAATCATATCAGGAAGTATTGTCTTTATTTGTCCACAAATGTGAGTTGGTAAAACCTTCAATATATCTTGACATTATTGTTTGATGTGGGTGATGACAAGAATTTAGAACTGAATATCATTGATACTTTTATTTTCTCAATTCTGAAATGTTTTACAAGTAAAATACATGGTGCCTCTGTTCATATACTTTGAAAATAGTAACATATTGTGGGCAATGTTATATTTCCTTAAGGAAATAAATATCATAAATATTCTATTTGTATGAGCGCCTCACACAGTAAAGAAACTACCAGAAGATTTGCCACTCCATTATTACAGGGAAGAATTTCATTAAGATATGAGAGGAAACATGCTCAGTGGAAGCTGGAAGAGTTCAGATAGAGAGAGAAAAAAAAACATATTTGGTATGGTGAAGGCTGGAAAATATAGAAGGAAGAATATCTAGGGAAGACAAGTGGGGATTATTTGAGTAGGAAATACTTTGCATTCATAAAGATCAAGAGGGGATTCTATCTTTAGCTTAACACAGGAGATGCACAGTTTTGGAGAGGTAAAGGACTCTTGGTGGAGATTTAAAATGTACATGATTTTTACTTCCATTGAACAATGTTGATATCCATATAGGAGCCACAGGCAAGCAGCAAAGATAGTGACTCCTATTTCTAGGCAAGTCCAACTTCACAAATACTTTTTGAACACTGGAGAGTTTGTTTATTTGTATTGTTGTCTGGTTTTCCAAATTGACAAGGATCTAGTTTATTATAAAATGTTTTGACAGCTCATCTGTACATCAGAATCATGGAAGCAGTGGTTTTGGCTTGAGATTTTAGATCAATACAATTACACCTTCAGAAGACATTATACCCCAGCTGCTTTTCTCTAATTTTTCACAAGTCAAGACAATTTGAGGAAGGGGCAATCACATTATGAAGAAATTTCTGAAGAAAATAGACATATAAGCCAATATACAAAATGTCAGGTGTTCACAAGTATAAAAATAGTCTCAAAACTTTTAACTATGCTTTTTTTTTTAAATTTCTTACTGTCTTAACATTAGTATATCATTTATATTAAGAGCTACCACAATCATTTAATATGACATATTTATTTGCAGATTTCATACATGTATATATTAACCTTTATCTTTATAAATGTATCTATAATTATCAGCATGAATCACTGATATAAACATAACGTCAGAATGCAGGTAGGATCACAATTCTTGAAGGCATCTTTACTAGCAGCACACATCACTTATCTCACTCTAAAGTTAGATAGCATCACTGATTATGACCTTCACAATAGACATTTCTGGCTGAAGGATCTCAGTCATCAGTGATCACTTCAAAGACAACATTGACTGTGCATCTCAATCTTCTTTACAGAGACAAGCATGGATGAGTTATGTCAATCCATTTCCCATGGCACTTTGGATCACACATGTCATAAATCAAGTCCAAAGTGGCATTCAGGACCACTGATGACCTGGCTACCTGTGCCATCATGGATCTAGGATATATCACTGTATCTGTTTTCAGGAAATATCAGCTATATAACGACTTTTTCAGAGGGCAAAAAGAACCATCTATAGAAGGGCCAGGATGGTTTCAGATGGCAGTAAACTTGTTAGAGTTTGGGCAGAAGCTTAAAAATTATATATTAGTAAAAATTCCAATGGTAGTTGGAGACCCTCATATTAATGTGGTCCCATGAGACAGCAGGGACCACTGACATCATGGCTTCTGGAGGACTAAAATATTGTGGCCATACAATGTTGTCTGTTGCCACTATATATGTGAGCTCAATGTAGCATATCTCAGAACATGCAACTCAATATGATAGGAGGAAACAGTTCTGAACTTTAACTTCTCTGTAGAAATTATTGGCCTCAGAGATAGTTTTTATTAGCAATCTGTGCTGAGTTGTCACATACAATGTGTTTAAATATGACTACTAGAGGAATCATTGATGATTAACATCACAATCTCTGTAGGCTCTTTGGATTAGTGATATTAACATGGTTTCTGGTGCCAGCTGGGATCACTAACAACAATGTTGCCCAAAACAGTATGGACAATGGAGTCTGCTGCTAGGTATATATGAGTGACATCAACACTAATTCTGAGGACAGAAGTAATTATGGTCATACATATCTTCCAAGGTGGCAGGTACGATTGTTGACATCACTACTTCTGGATGGCAGTTAAAATAATATGTTTAAAGAAGTTTCCATTTGCAAGCATCACATAATAAGAAATTTCTGTGGCAGGTAGGATCTTAGACATCAATGTGATGTGGAGAAAGTGGTAAATATACTTCATATTACTTCAGGCATCAGGATGGACTTTCAAAAGCATCAAACACCCAAGCAGAAAGCAGGTCACAGCCATAACTAGATTGTCCATTATAATTAGGAATCATATTCTCCATCATCATTTGCTGGTCACAGCATGCAGCACTGACATCAACCTATTTTCAAATTCATGTAGAATCATAAGCACCAATGCACATTACATTGTACATATGTGGTGCTACCAGCATGCATCAAGAACATCAACTGAAGTTATTTTGGCAGGTAGGGTCTCAGATATCAAGCTGGTCTTTATGGCCAGCTAAGAACACTTACCTCAATATATCTATGAGCATCAGTATGGACCTTCAAATTCTTCAGATTCTTAAACAACAATATAGAACACAGCCATAACTGGAGTCTCCATCAGCATTAGGAATAATGGATTCCATCATGACTGCTAGTTACAACATGAAGCACTGACATCAACTTAGCTTCTTCTTACAGATAGGGTTACAGGCATCAAAGCTCATTACAAAGCTGATATCTGGGATTACATTCATGCATTAGGAATATCAACCGAATTTCCTCTTTCAGGTAAAATGTCAGGTACCTCAATTTGACTGTGGGCATAAGAGTGGATGCTGGAAATCACCAGATTCTCAAGCAGCTATCATAGCCATAAACTGGGTCTCCATTAGCAATATGAATAATGAATGCACTCATTATTGCTGATAGCAACATTCAGCAAGAAAATAAATACTGCTCCTCCTCCTCCTTCTCCTCCCCTACTTCCTCCTCCTCCTCTTCCTCCTCCTCCTCCTCTTCCTCCTCCTCTTCCTCCTCCTCCTCCTCCTCCTCCTCCTCCTCCTCCTCCTCCTCCTCCTCCTCCTTCTGCTGATGCTGCTTCTGCTTCTTCTATTTCTTATTCTTACAGATGGGATAAGAGTTATCAATGCATGTTACATGTTCAACAATAAGGTTGCACTCATGCATCAGGTACATGAATGAAACTTCCTATGACTGATAGGATCTCAGACATTAATCTAATCTCTAGTGCCAGTTAAAAATATTTACCTGAATTTGACTCTTGGTATGAGTATGAACCATGAAATTAATTAGATTCTCAAGCAGCAACACCAATCATAATCATACCTATGTCTCCATCACCAATAGGAATACTGTGCTTCCAGCTCTAATGGTCAGAACAAGAAGCACTGGTATCAACATAGCTTCTTCATATAGGTAGGTACAGAGTCATCAAAGTACATTGCATGTTCAACATCACGGGCTACATGCATGCATCAGACCCATCAAATGAATTTCCTCTGATAGGTAGGATCTCAGACATCAATCTGTTCTCCAGTGCCAACTTAGAATACTTACCTCAATATGAGTGTGGGTATGATTATGGACCATAAATTTATTAAGTTCTCAAGCAGGAACACAAATAAAATTTATCACGAGTATTCCACTATAATAGTAATAATGGAACCATCAAGATTTCTGGTAACAATATACAGTAGTGATATTATCATAGCTCTTTACAGGAAGTATCACAGGTTTCAAAAATACATGTCTTGGTGGACATCAGCAACTACATGCATGTACCAGGAACATCATCCAATTTTCCTGGGACAGGTAGGCTATCAGACATCAAACTGATCTCCAGTGTCAGCTAAGAATACATAAGTCAATATGACTGTGTGCATGATTATGGGCCACATATTCAGTACATTTTCTTATATTTTATCGTTGTGAACCTAGCCTTTAACGGCTGAGCCATCTCTCCAGCTTTATTCATTAGATTCTCAAGCAGCACAATCAATCATAGCCATCATCAGGCTCTTTGTCAGGAGAATCATAGTGGACTCCATCATAACTTACTTCTTTATATCTTATGCAGCCTTACAATGATCTTTATAATAGACTATTCTGGCTAAGGGGTGTCAGACAATAAGAAACTATTCAAAAACCACACTGACTCTGCATGTCAATACATCATCATAGATGTGTTGTAAATATATTTTTTGTCAGTTGGGATCTCTGATACCATCAAATGTTCCTTAGTGACAGTAGGGATCAGCCATGGCCTGTTTGTGTGTAGTGGGATTAATCTAGAGTATGCCATAATGTCTATTGTTGGGAACATTAAGGACATCATGGTAGTTTCAGAGCACACGTAAGACTATGTACAGAAAGATCTAGTGTCAGGATTTAGTGTGACATCAAAATGGTTAATAGCTGGTAGAACTCTTCTCATGAATAGGGCTGATTCATGGATAATTGACATCATTAAAGATTGCATGGTTATTTGTCCACAGTATGAGCAGGGTGCAGTGACAACAACCAACAGCCAGTTAGAATTTTATACATTATAAGGGTTCTTGGTTGCAAAGTAGAACAATTCCCTGAATATGGATTCAGGAGGCAATACCGACCGTGGAATTCAACAGAGTCTCAGTTGGCAATTGGGATCATACAAGTTCTCCATTTGGACATCACCAAGGTTGATTGATGAGTGTGAATAGTCATCAGTTATTTCAACATTGTTTTAGTTTGCAGTACATGTCATAGACTATTAACTGGACAACTCTAGAAGTAGATAAGACTTACTTCAACATTGCCTTAAGCAGCAAGATGGACAAAGGTTTGCAACATGTCTCTTGTGGCAAGATCAAGATGTCTTGGTACTACATGGATGGATCGTGGCTATCAAAAAGATTTTGGTAGAAAATATGAAGTATTGATAGTAAGCATGCTTACTGAATGCAGTAGTGATATCAACATAGTTGTCAGAGGCAGCAGGAATCATGCCCATATTTCAGAAACATTAACATACAAGTTATTTCAGTGTTCGGTATATTTTGTTATTGTTAACACTGACAATTAATGCTTTTCAACGATAAAAATAACAAAGAATAACATAAGCACAATACATTCTTTTTTTAACCACAAACATAATATTTTAAAAAAATCAATCATTTGAAAACCTTTTCTGACACCCAAAGTTCTAGGTTTTAAACAATCTTCCCCATTTAAGCAATATATCTACATATTTCATTTTTACCCTTTTATAAGTCTTCAAAATCCACACAGGAATACTCCAACTATCATTCCTTGAGAAAATATAATTGGGACTATATCCTTGGGGTTAATTTCTGCATTACCCATAATTTTCAAGGACTCCAGTGGGTAAACTCCATGGGCTCAATGTACAGATAACTAAAACAAAATAGAATATCAACAAATTTTAATTTATATTATTTGAACACTATATTTAGTAATCGCAGTAATTAGAAAAATATATTTGTCTATCAAATTCAATAAATATGTGGAACTGGAACCTGATCTGACACTGGGGGGAGGGAAATGGACAGAATCCCTGAGGGCCAGCAGAAAGAATGGAAACAGGCAACCTCAGAACATAGATGTTTGGGGTAATCCACCAGAATGCACCAGAAACAGAGGAGATGAGAGACTTACAGAAATAAAAGAGAAGAACCTTAGATGAAATGCTGGATATTAGGGAGAGGGAACTTATAGACCTTACCTCCAGCAAGAAGACATGGTTTCAAAGGAGGTGAAGAGGGGGCATCCCACAGTCATACCTCTGATCCAAAATTGTTTCTGTCTGAAAGAATTACAGGGATGGAAATGTAGAGATATGAGAGTAATAGAAGGTCCAACTACAGGCTTAAAGTGGGATACAGTAGAAGAGGGGGTCCCAAGGACTGACACTGTGCAAAATGCTCACAAAAAGGAACCTAGAATGACAACATTCTGGACATCCCAACAAGCAACTGAAGGAGTCTGATGCAGGTATTTGAACCCAACCGATGTACAGAAGCAGCTGACCCCTACTGTTGAATTACAGAAGGCTAAATCAAGATGAGGTGACCCTGTAGGAGAACCAGTAATCTCAATGAATCTGAACCCTCAGAATCTTTGAAACTCAGGACCACCAAACAGGCAATATACACTAGCTGATATGAGGCCCCCTAGCACACATACAATAGAGGACTGCCGAGTCTGTATTTATTCAGAAATACTGCAGCTAACCCTCATTAAAATGGAAGACCCATGGTGATTAGTAGTCAGGTGAGGTAGTGAAAGAGGCATCCAGGTGGGGACAGTGGAAGGGGAGGAGATACAAGATGTGGAACAGGAAGAGTATGGACAGGGTTTAGTGAGGTGTTGAATAAAACATGAAGTGTATAACAATAATTAATTAAAATATTTTAAAATGAGGAAGAGAATAAAATTTTTATTGAGATGACCATCTGTTTTTTTTTCTTTAGGTTTGTTTATGTAATGGATAACATTGATGGATTTCCGTATATTGAACCATCCCTGCATCCCTGCAATGAAGCCAACTTGATCTTGGTGAATGATCGTTTTGATGTGATCTTGGAAACGGTTGGCAAGAATTGTATTTAGTATTTTTGCATCGATATTCATAAGGGAAATTGGCCTGTAGTTCTCTTTGTTGGAACTTTGTGTGGTTTTGATAGCAGCGTAATTGTGGCTTCATAGAATGAGTTGGGCAGGAGGACACAGGCACAGGGGAAATGTTCCAGAACAGAATACAAATAGCTTATGCTCTAAGATCAAGAATTGACAAATGAGTCCTCATAAAATTACAAAGTTTCTGTAAGGCAAACGACACTGCCTGAAGGACAAAAACACAACTAACAAATTGGGAAAAGATCTTCACCAACCCCACATCCGACAGAGGGCTAATATCCAATATATACAAAGAAATCAAGAAGTTATACCCCAAAGAACCAAATAACCCTATCAAAAAATGGGGTACAGAGCTAAACAAAGAATTTTCACCAGAAGAACGTTGGATGACCGAGAAACACCTTAAGAGATGTTCAACATCATTAGTCATCAGGGAAATGCAAATCAAAACATCCCTGAGATTCCACCTCACACCAGTCAGAATGGCTAAGATTAAAAACTCAAGAAATAACAAATGCTGGTGAGAATGTGGAGAAAGAGGAACACTCCTCCACTGTTGGTGGGATTGCAAGACGGCACAACCTCTCTGGAAATCAGTCTGGCTGTTCCTCAGAAAGTTGGGCATGACACTCCCAGAGGACCCTGGCATACTACTCTTGGGCATATACCAAGAGGATTCCCCTACATACAATAAAGACACATGCTCCACCATGTTCATAGCAGCCTTATTTATAACAGACAGAAGATGGAAAGAACTCAGATGTCCCTCAACAGAGGAATGGATACAGAAAATGTGGTATATTTATACAATGAAGTACTACTCAACAATTAAAATAATGAATTCATGCAATTTGTAGGCAAATGGTTAGACCTGGAAAATATCATCCTAAGTGAGTCAACCCAATCACAAAAGAATACACATGAAATGCAGTCACAGATAAGTGGATTTTAATGAGCCCAGAAGCTCGGAATACTCAAGACACAATTAGCTAAGCAAAATATTCCCATGAAAAAGGATGGAGATGACCCTGCTCCAGAAAAGACTAAATCTGGTTTTGTAGAAGAGTATAACAACAGAGAAATGGTGGGGAGGGTGGGTGACTGGTGAATGGTGGAGAAAGAGGATTTATGGGACATATGGTGAGGGGGAACTGAAAAGGGGAAAGCCTTTGGAATGTAAACAAAGAATATAGAAAATAATAAAAAAAGGAAAAATTTATTATTGATTTATATTTTTAGAATAGATTACAATCTTTATTACTATAAAGAAGAACAATGTTATCAAATATAAATAAAATGAAGAATTATGCCAATAACTTATTTAAGAAATGCATGTATGTCATATTTCTTTTAACATAAAGCTACATATTTTTAAACTAACATAAATATATTTAGAAACATATTTTACAAATCTCAAAAATTAAAGATGACATTCAAATCATTCTGATGCTAATTTAAAACAGCAAAGGACATCATCAATAGGTCATAGATGCAACCTAATAAATGGAAAAAGATTTTTATTAGCTCCTCATCCCATAGAAAATTATATCCAACATAAAAAAATCAAGAAACTAGATATTAAAACAGCTAAAAAAGTTATTAGTTGGGTTACAAATATAAACACATTATTCTCAGTATAGGAACCCAATGTGTGTGAGAGACACCTAAAGTAATTGTCAATCCTTCGCCATAAGGTAAATGCAACACAAAACTTAAATTCCTTCTTACATGTGGAAAAATGGCCAAGAACAATAACACAAGTTACAGCTCAAGCAGTTGAGAAGGTAGAGCTGGTGGGAGTGAATACTTTTGTACCCTCTACAGAAATCAAAATGCAGGTTGCTCAAAAAATTGGAAATTGATCTAATTAAGGATCAAGAAATACTGCTCTCGGTCATATATCCAAATGACACTTGAGTGTACCACAAGGACACAGCTTAACTGTGTTCATTGTGAATTTATTCATAATAGCCGGGACTACAAATAACCCATATAACACACAACTAATTACTGGACAAAAAAAAAATGTGGTACATTTACACAAAGAGGTATTACTCAGTGTTTATAAATTGATAACAAGTAATTTATTGGCAAATTATTAGAATTAGAAAAGATTTTTCTGAGTTAGGTAACCTAGATTGAGAAAGGTATGCCTTCTATACATTCACATTAAGGCCCAGACTTAATTGATCATGTGATGACATTGAGGCTTGCCACCTTAAAGACAGCATATGAGGAGGAATTGGCAAATGTGCTGCCTCTTTGCAGATGAAGACCCAAGTTTATTGGAGATGACAGTAGCATAGGATGACCAAGAATACCAGCAGTGGAGTGGAGTAAGCTAGAGCCTAGAGTGATTCAGAGGGAAGAACTGGAGAGGAGTGACCCACGCTCTTAAACAGAGCCCAAAAGATATGTGTGCAACCCATGGGATCCCTGCTGAATAAAGCTGCTAACAGAGAGAAGAACCAGCCAAAGGAAAAGAAGTGTGGTATAGTTTACAAAGCTGAAGTGAGTTGGACACTAGAAATATAGATGCAGAGTTTAGAGTTTGTTCATCCTGTTTTTACTCCTGATTTCATCCAATAGTTCCTTTATATGCTATTTTGTAATGTTACTGTTTAGCTATTTATTTTGGAAGTATGTGATCTACTACTTAAGATTGATTTTATAATGGATTATAGTTAAGATAATGCCTGAATCTTAGAAGAGACGTGGAAATTTTAACATTGTTCAGACTGTGCACTACTATTGGGATGTTCAGAGTTGTAGACAGTGTATTATGTATTATGCTATGTCTAGCATGGCAATATCACATATACACTCATGTCTTTGTATAAGCCTATGGGTACAAGGGTGTGTGATGTGATTGAATATGTTTGGACCATTTGCTGTTGTCGATAAGCAGAAATATGGTCTTATTGGATAAGGGAAGTTTGTCACTGTGTGTTACAATGGAGACAGGACTTTGTAGTCTTATGAAATTTCCACCCCTATCCTACAGTATTCAGAACATACCTCTGTCTCCCAGCAGTGTACATTCTCCTGGCTGCATTTAGAACAAGGTATAGATCTCCTATTATCCTGTAGCTCCTTGTCTTCCTCCATGCTGCCATTCTTTCTGCCATGCTGAAAATAGAACTCTAAAACTGTATGCCAACCCCAATTAAATGTCTTCTCTTATATAAATTGTCATTGTCCTGATGTTTCTTCATAGCAGTGAGCTCTTAGTAGGTATATATTCTCTTTCTTGACCTGCTATCAGAAAACACTTGATTAGTGATGTTTTGAAATGTATTCAGAAATTAACCCACAGACTTATGGTCACTTGATCTTTGATAAAGGAGCCACAACCATCCGGTGGAATAAAGGTAGCCTTTTCAACAAATGGCGCTGGTTCAACTGGAGGTCAACATGAAGAAGAATGAGAATTGACCCACTCTCATTTCCTTGCACTAAGCTCAACTCCAATTGGATCAAGGACCTCCACATAAAACCAGACACACTGAAATTAATCAGAAAGTAACTGGGGAAGACCCTTGAGGACATTGGCTCAGGGAAATAGTTCCTGAACGAACACCAATAGAATATGCTCTAAGATCAAGAATAGACAAATGGGACCTTATAAAATTACAAAGTTTTTGAAAGACAAAAGACACTGTAAAAAGGATAAATTGGCAACCAGCCAATTGGGGAAAGATCTTCACCAACCCTACATCTGACAGAGGGCTAATATCCAATATAAACAAAGAACTCAAGAAGTTAGACGACAAAGAACCAAATAACCCTATCCAAAAATGGGGTACAGAGCTAAACAAAGAATTTTCACCTGAAGAAATTTAGATGGCTGAGAAACAATTTAAAAAAGGGAAATGAAATATAAATATAGAATATATCCAATAAAAAATTTTAAAAATTACCCACTATCTAAAAATAATCCCCACCTATATTCTTATATGTACTTGCATAAATTCTTTATTTATTCATTATCATTCACTAAATATATCTATTTGCTTACAAAAAAATTCAACATCTTTAGTCATTAGAGTAATGTAAAACAAAACAACCCTGAGATTTCACCTCACACCAGTCAGAATGGCTAAGATTAAAAATTCAGGAAACAACTGACACTGGAGAACTGATTGATGTCTAAGATCCTACCTATCAGAGGAAATTCATTTGATGGGTCTGATGCATCCATGTAGCCTCTGATGTTGAACATGCAATGTACTTTGATGACTCTGTACCTACCTATAAGAAGCTATGTTGATGCCAGTGCTTCTTGCTCTGACCATCAGAGCTTGAAGCACAGTATTCCTATTGATGATGGAGACTTAGGTTATGACTATTATTGGTGTTGCTGCTTGAGAATCTAATGAATTTCATGGTTCATACTCATACCAACAGTCAAATTGAGGCAAGTATTTTTAGCTGGCACTAGAGATTAGATTAGTGTCTGAGATTCTATCTGTTACAGGAAGTTTCATTCATGTACCTGATGCATGAGTGCAACCTCACTGTAGAACATGTAGCATGCACTGATAACTCTTATCCCACCCCTAAGAAGAAGAAAAAGAAAAGGGAGGAAGAAGAAGAAGAAGAAGAAGAAGAAGAAGAAGAAGAAGAAGAAGAAGAAGAAGAAGAAGTAGAAGAAGACGAGGAGGAGGAGGAGGAGGCAGTAGCAGAAGCAGAGGAGGAAGAAGAAGAGGAGGAGGAAAGGAGATAAAGGATGATGATGATGATGATGATGATGAAGTGTGAAGGAGGATGAGGAAGGGGCGAGGAGGAGAAGCAGCATTGATTTTCTTGCTTAATGTTGTGATCTGTAATCATGAGTACATTCATTATTCCTACTGTGAATGTATCTCAGGTTATGGCAATCATTAGTTTAGCTGTTTGAGAATCTGCTGATCTCATCAGATCTTTCCAGCATCCATACTTATGCCCATAGTTAAATTGAGGTGCATGATCTGAGCTAGCAATGGAGATCAGATTAATATGGGACATTTTACCTGAAAGAGGAAATTCAGTTGATATTCCTGATGCATACAAGTCATCCCAGATATCAACTTTGTAGAGAGCTATGATGCCTGTAACTCTGCCTGTAAGAAGAAGCTAAGTTGATATCAGTGCTGCATGCTATAACCAGCAGTCATGATGGAATCCTTTATTCCTATGGCTGACGGAGTCTTCAGTTATGGCTGTGTTCTATATTGTTGTTTAAGAATCTGAGGAATATGAAGGTCCATACTGATGATCATAGATATATTGAGGTAAGTGTAAGTGTTCTTATCTGGCCATAAAGATAAGACTGATATCTCAGACCCTACCTGCCAAAATAACATCAGTTGATGTTCTTGATGCATGCTGGTAGCACCACATATGGACCATGTAATGTGCATTGGTGCTTTTGATCCTACATGAATTTGAAGACATGTTGATGTCAGTGCTGCATGCTTTTACCAGCAAATCATGATGGAGAATATGATTCCTACTTCTAATGGACAATCTATTTATGGCTGTGATCTGTTTTGCTGCTTGAGTGTCTGATGCTTTTGAAAATCCATCCTGATGCCTGAGTTCATATAGGTATTTTTATCACTTAGTACAGATCAATTGATGTCTAAGATCCTACCTGCCACAGAAATTTCTTATTATGTGATGCATGCATATGGCAACTTCTTTAAGCACATTATTTTAACTGCCATCCAGAAGAAGTAGTGATGTCAGCAATCCTGTCAGCCACCTGAGTAGATTTGTATGACTGTAATTTCTTCTGTCTTCTGGATTAGTGTTGATGTCAGTCATATATACCTAGTAACAGACACCATGGTCCATACTGCTTTGGGCAACAATTTGTCAGTGATCCCAGCTGACATCAGAAACCATGTTGATATCAATAATCCAAGGTGCCTGCACAGATAGTGATGTCAATCATCAATGCTTCTTGTAGTAGTCATATTTAAACCCATAATATGTGACAACTCAGCACAGATTGTTAGTAAAAACTATCTCAGAGGCCATTATTATCTACAGATTATTTAAAGGTCAATACTGATTCCTCTATCATATTAAGTTGCATGTTCTGAGATATGCTACATTGCGCTCACATATATAGTGGCACAAACAACATTGTATGTCCATAATATTTTAGTCCTCCAGAAGCCATGATGTCAGTGGTCCCTGCTGTCTCATGGGACCACATTAATATGAGGGTCTCCAACTACCATTGGAATTTTTACTAATATATAATTTTTAAGCTTCTGCCCAAACTCTAACAAGTTTACTGCCATCTGAAACCATTCTGCCCCTAGAGAAGAGGTTTCTATAGATGGTTCTTTTTGCCCTCTGAAAAAGTCATTATATGCCTGATATTTCCTGAAAACAGATCCAGTGATATATCCTAGATCCATGATGGCACAGGTAGCCAGGTCATCAGTGGTCCTGAATGCCACTTTGGACTTGATTTATGACATGTGTGATCCAAAGTGCCTAGGGAAATGGATTGACATAACTCATCCATGCTTGTCTCTGTAAAGAAGATTGAGATCACAGTCAATGTTGTCTTTGAAGTGATCACTGATGTCTGAGATCCTTCAGCCAGAAATGTCTATTGTGAAGGTCATAATCAGTGATGCTATCTAACTTTAGAGTGAGATAAATGATGTGTGCTTCTAGTAAAGATGCCTTCAAGAATTGTGATCCTACCTGCATTCTGACGTTATGTTTATATCAGTGATTCATGCTGATGATTATAGATACATTTATAAAGATAAAGGTTAATATATACACGTATGAAATCTGCAAATAAATATGTCATATTAAATGATTGTGGTAGCTCTTAATATAAATGATATACGAATGGTAAAGGTAGTAAGAAATTTAGAAAATAGAGCATAGTTAAAAGTTTTGAGACTATTTTTATACCTGTGAACACCTGGCATTTCCTATATTGGCCTATATGTCTATTTTCTTCAGAAATTTCTTCATAATGTGATTGCCCCTTCCTCAAATTGTCTTGACTTGTGAAAAATTAGAGAAAAGCAGCTGGGGTATAATGTCTTCTGAAGGTGTAATTGTATTGATCTAAAATTTCAAGCCAAAACCACTGCTTCCATGATTCTGATGTACAGATGAGCTGTCAAAACATTTTATAATAAACTAGATCATTGTCAATTTGGAAAACCAGACAACCATACAAATAAACAAACAAACTCTCTTGTGTTCAAAAAGTATTTGTGAAGTTGGACTTGCCTAGAAATAGGAGTCACTCTCTTTGCTGCTTGCCTGTGGCTCCTATATGGATATAAACATTGATCAATGGACGTAAAAATCATGTACATTTTAAAATCTCCACCAAGAGTCCTTTACCTCTCCAAAACTGTGCATCTCCTGTGTTATGCTAAAGATAGAATCGCCTCTTGATCTTTGTGAATGCAAAGTATCTTTTACTCAAATAATCCCCACTTGTCTTCCCTAGATATTCTTCCTTCTATATTTTCCAGCCTTCACCATACCAAATATGTTTTTTTCTCTCTCTCCCCTCTGAACTCTTCCAGCTTCCTCTGAGCATGTTTCCTCTCATATCTTAATGAAATTCTTCCCTGTAATAATGGAGTGGCAAATCTTCTGGTAGTTTCTTTACTGTGTGAGGCGCTCATACAAATAGAATATTTATGATATTTATTTCCTTAAGGAAATATAACATTGCCCACAATATGTTACTATTTTCAAAGTATATGAACAGAGGCACCATGTATTTTACTTGTAAAACATTTCAGAATTGAGAAAATAAAAGTATCAATGATATTCAGTTCTAAATTCTTGTCATCACCCACATCAAACAATAATGTCAAGATATATTGAAGGTTTTACCAACTCACATTTGTGGACAAATAAAGACAACACTTCCTGATATGATTCATCATGAGTATCTATTTACTTATAAAAATACATTTTTCCGTGGTGTTTCTAAGAAAGAAACTTTCAAGGGAATTGAAAATTTTTGTGCTTTTTTCCTCTTGAACACCAAACAAGAGACTACAAACGGTAGACAAACTGCTGAATCTTGTAGCCTCATAAGTACTCAGGGTGATGGACCATTGTGATGTCAACTGTCTAAGGCTCATGTCACCTGACACAGTGACATTTACATTGCCTTTCTTTTTTACTGAGTGGCTTCAAATTTATTTTTTTTAATAATTGTTAGGAAAATTGTAAGGAATAACATACATTCACAATGATAAATAGATGATAGATAGATAGATAAATATATAAACAGATAGATAACCACTATAATATTTCTGAAACAATAGGAGAAATATTTGTATAAAACATTATGAAATATAAGTACATTCACTTCCAAAGATCCTCAATTCCTAATTGTTTCAACCTGTTCATACTGAATGTGAATAGACAACATGTAGCCTCCATCAATAGTGTGGGACTTAGAGTCTAATATTTGCAAACATCACAGGAAAACTAAAGACTGTGAAAGAAGACATATACTTTTTAGGTAAAATAAAGTTTATTTACTAAAGCCAAGAAGCACTAAGAACTGTGCCTAAAACAACCTGCGAAATTCACTTAAAATCTTACAAATAGTTATGTAGCATCCCATGGAAATGAAATAATCACAGAAAACCATGGGAAATTATAAGTGTAATGACCATCGTTTAGGACTCTGTCATATTTGAGAAAATGCCACGTGCAGTTTTTTTTCCTTTAGCTTTGTGACTTTTTTATTTGTGAATAATTGATTTATGAATTGATTTGTGAATAATGTATTTATATGGAAAAACATATATTTCTCAACCATATATACATATATAAAAAATTATTATGAGTAATCTTTGTAGTTAAAATCTACAAAGGTGGTTAAAACAACTGGGTTGCACATGAAATAATCACTCATTACTTGAATCTATTTTTTTAAAAATTTATAAAAATTGTTCTCCCATGTGCTTAAAGCATACCACTCGTCACATAATAAATTTGTTTCTATAGAAGACTGGTATTGAATATTCCTCCAAATAACTCCCTTCTAATGAAACAACTGCTGATTGGAGAGGGAGTTTATATGATTCTGAGGGGTAAAGAGAGAACACTTCCTGATAGAATGAGGCAATCATGAGAAACAAATTACTTATAAAAAATATCTTTTCTGTGGAGCCTGACTGAGAGAACCTTTCAATAAAGTTTATTTTGCCTTTCAGGTCCTGATCATCAAACTGGTCACCACAGTGTCCAGACACAATACTGAGGTCTGAGGATTTTGTAATAGTCAGGCTGAAGAAGCTTTGTGATGTCAGTATCCTAAGGCTCATGACAACTGACACAGAAACATTTACCTTCCTTATACTCAGGACCTTTAAAAATGTTTTCTAACACTTGTTGAACTGTAATACATTGTAAGGAATAATATTTTCATAACCAGACATATGTATATGAATGTTATATAGGTGATAGAGTAAAGATACAAATGGATGATAGATCAATAGACAGATTGATTGATAGCTACTCACTTTGTGGTTCTTTTCTCTAACCTGCTCATCCAATTTGAATATTAAAACATATATTATGTGAATATTATTCAGCTCCAAGCATTTGACATATCTTTCAATGAATATGTAGAGAGACATCAGCTGAGACACCAGCTATTATGAAGAAATCGCCTAGCAGCCATGACATTAGAGGAGTCAGGAGGAATAGCAGTTATTGGTTACCATCACACATGGTCAAACAATAACATAAAGGTATTTTTCAAAAATAATACAAACACCATTTTATGGTATGTAATTTTGAGAATAAATAGGAATGTTTAGAAAGGGGTTCATTTTATCTGAATGAACATTAAAATATAGAAAACTTTTTTTTAAATCCATATCATTTCAAGTAAAAAAAAATATCTTGAGAATCAGTCATCTTTAACGTTTAGTTTGAACCTGACCACACTTGTGTGTTTGTAGTGGGTAAACACAGATTTTCTAGAAAATGTTCCTCTCTCTAGTCCTGGATATGTATTTTTTAATGATTATAGAAAGCATTCTCTTAGAAACTCAAATAATACCTCCCATTACATGATAACTTTGCTTCTTTAGGGGATTAGTAAAGAATGTTGCTATTAAGTAAGTTTGTACTAAGCCACTGCCAAATTATAAGTTTGTTCCGAAGATCTCGAGGAATGTAGATAGATCATGTCCTGATTCCATTGTACTATGATGAGAATCTAATTAGTTATTTTATACAAACCTTTACAGTGGAGCCTTGAATCAAGAACAAATCAATGGATGTGAATTTATGGCTTTCCTTCTAATCACTAAATACCAAACTGAAGACTGCAAATTGTAAAGCAACCACTGTGGTCTCATGATTCTTTAGTAGTCAGGGTGTCAGGCCATTGTGATGTCAAGATTCAAAGGCTCATGCCATAACTGCCAGTGACTAGTGCTTCCATGTTCTTCAATCTTTAGGATTTAAAATCTATTCATTTTAAAATTTTTGAATCATAGCTATTTTTACTAATTAATTATTTTCACAATATTTGTCTGATATGATAGATGAGAGAGAGAGAGAGAGAGAGAGAGAGAGATTATTGATAGATAGATATAAGGAATAATACCTGCTCAAGAATTTTCACCTGAGGAATATTGAATGGCTGAGAACCGCCTAAAAAATGTTCAACATCCTTAATCATCAGGGAAATGCAAATCAAAACAGCCTTGAGGATTCACCTTATACTGGTCATAAAGGCTATGGTAAAAATCTCAGGAGACAGCAGGTGCTGGAGAGGATGTGGAGAAAGAGGAACACTCCTCCTCTGCTGGTGGGATTGCAAGCTGGCATAACCACTCTGGAAATCAGTATGGTGGTTCCTGAGAAAACAACATAGTAGTACAGGAGGACCCTGCTATATCCCTCTTGGGCTTAAACCCAGAGGATTCGCCAACTTGAAATAAGGACACATGCTCCACTATGTTCATAGCAGCCTTATTTATAAGAGCCAGAAGCTGGAAATAACCCAGTTGTCCTTCAGCAGAGGAATGGATAGAGAAAATGTGGTGCATTTACACTGTGGAGTGCACTTCAGTCAATATAAACAATAAATTCATGAAGTTCTAAGGTGAACGGGTGGACCTGGAAAATATCATCCAGAGTGAGGTACCCAAAAACAAAAGAACACTCATGTTATGCACTACCTGATAAATAGATATTTGCCTAGAAGTTCAGAATACCCATGACTCTATTCACATATCAAATAATGCATGAGAAGGAGGAAGAACAAATTATGAATCCTGTGGTCATTTGAAGAAAAGGAATGGAAATATACACAGAAGTGGATGCAAAGACAAATGATTGAGCAGAGTGTGAGTGAAAGATTGTCCAGAGTCTACCCCATGTAGGGATCATTCCTATATACAATTACAATACCCAGGTAGTATTGTGGATTCCCACAGGTGCTAGATGATCAAACCCAGAGAGAGCTGTCACATGGGAGGCTCTGCTAGTGCATGCCAAATACAGAGGGTAACACTCTCAGCCAGCCTTTGAACTGAGCAGTGTCCACACTCGAGTACCTAGAGAAAGGACCCAAGGAGCTATGGTGATAATAGTACTGACTTCTGCCTTAAGGATACTGCAAAAGCTTATACTCAGCACAGCTGGAGAATCTAGAGGAAATGGAACATTTCCTAGAATGATACCAAATACCAAAATTAAATCAGAGTCAATTAGGTCATCTAAACAATACCATAACCCCCAAAGAAATAGAAAGGGTCATAGAAAGTCTTCCAACCAAAAAAAGCACAGGACCAGATGGTTTTAGTGCAGAATTCTATCAGATAGATGTTCAAAGAAAACCTAATACCAATACTCTTCAAATTATTCCACAAAATAGAAATAGAAGGAACACTACCCAACTTATTCTATGAAGCCACAATTACACTGATACCAAAACCACACCAAGATCCAACTAAGAAAGAGAACTTCAGACCAAACTCCCTTCTGAACATCTACACAAAAATACTAAATAAAATTCTTGCCAACAGAATCCAAGAACAAATCAAAACGATCATTCAACATGATCAAGTTAGCTTCATCCCAGATATGCAGGGATGGTTCAATATACGGAAATCCATCAATGTAATTCACTACATAAACAAATTCAAAGGAAAAAAATACATGGTCATCTCATTAAATGCTAAAAAAGCATTCGACAAAATTCAGCATCCTTTCATGCTAAAAGTCTTGGAAAGAGCAGAATTTCAAGGTGCAACCTAAACATAGTAAAAACAATCTACAGCAAACCAGTAGCCAGTAACATCAAAATAAATGGAGAGAAATTGAAGCAATCCCACTAAAATCAGGGACTAGGCAAGGCTGCCCTCTCTCTCCATATCTTTTCAATATAGTACTTGATGTACAAGCTAGAGCAATTAGACAACATAAGGAAATCAAAGAGATACAAATTGTAAAGAAAGAAGTCAAACTATCAGTATTCGCAGATGATATGATAGTATAATTAAGTGACCCAAAAAACTCCACCAGAGAATTCCTACAGCTTCTCAGCAACTTCAGCAAAGTGGCTGGTTATAAAATCAACTCAAGTAAATCAGTAGCCCTCCTATACTCAAAGGACAAGCAGGCAGAGAAAGAAATTATGGAAACGACACCCTTCACAATAGCCACAAACAATATAAAGTATCTTGGTGTGACTCTAACCAAACAAGTGAAAGATTTTTATGACAAAAACTTCAGGTCTCTGAAGAAGGAAAAAGACCTCAGAAAATGGAAAAATCTTCCATGCTTGTGGGTTGGCAGTATTAATATAGTTTAAATGGCAATCTTGCCAAATGCAATATACAAATTCAACACAAACCTCATCAAAATCCCAACTCAGTTCTTCATAGAATTAGAAAAAGCCATTCGCAAATTCATCTGGAATAACAAAAAACCCAGTATAGTCAAAACTATCATCAACAATAAAAGATCTTCTGGGCGAATCAATATCCCAGACCTCAAGCAATACTACAGAGCAGTAGTGTTAAAAACTGCATAGTATTGGTACAGTGACAGGGAGGTGGATCAATGGAATAGGATTGAAGACCCAGAATTGAACCCACACATCTATGGCTAGTTGGTCTTCGACAAAGTAGCAGCAAACATTCTTTGGGAAATAAAGATAGCCTTTCCAAAAAATGGTGCTGGCTAAACTGCAGGTTAACATGCAGAAGAATGAGAAGTGATCCACTCTCATCTCCTTGAACTAAGCTCAACTCCAAGTGGATCAAGGGCCTCTACATAAAACCAGACACACTGAAATTAATCAGAAAGTAACTGGGGAAGACCCTTGAGGACATGTGCACAGGGGGAACATTCCTGAACTGAACACCAATAGAATATGCTCTAAGATCAAGAATAGACAAATGGGACCTTATAAAATTACAAACTTTTGCAAGGCAAAAGAAACAGTCAAAAGGATAAATCGGCAACCAGCAAATTGGGGAAAGATCTTCACCAACCCTACATCTGACAGAGGGCTAATATCCAATATATACAAAGAACACAAGAAGTTAGACTCCAAAGAAACAAATAACTCTATCGAAAAATGGGGTACAGAGCTAAACAAAGACTTTTCACCTGAAGAAATTCAGATGGCTGAGAAACGCCTTTAAAAACGAGAAATGAAATATAAATATAGAATATAACCAATAAAAACATTAAAAAAATACCCACTATCTAAAAATAATCCCCACCTATATTCTTATGTGTACTTGCATAAATTCTTTATTTATTCATTATCATTCACTAAATATATCTATTTGCTAACAAAAAATTCAACATTTTTAGTCATTAGAGAAATGCAAATCAAAACAACCCTGAGATTTCACCTCACACCAGTCAGAATGGCTAAGATTAAAAATTCAAGGAACAACAGGTGTTGGCGAGGTTGTGGAGAAAGAGGAACACTCCTCCACTGCTGGTGGGAATGCAAGCTGGCACAACCACTCTGGAAATCAGTCTGGTGGTTCCTCAGAAAACTAGACATGATACTTCTGGAGAACCCTTAGCCATACCACTCCTGGGCATATACCCAGAAGATTCCCCAGCATGCAATAAGGACACATGCTCCACTATGTTCATAGCAGCCTTATATATAATAGCCAGAAGCTGGAAAGAACCCAGATGTCCCTCAACAGAGGAATGGATACAAAAAATGTGGTATATATACACAATGGAGTACTATTCAGTCATTAGAAACAACGAATTCATGAAATTCTTAGAGAAATGGATGGAGCTGGAGAACATCATACTAAGTGAGGTAACACAGTCTCAAAAGAATACCCATGGTATGCAGTCACTGATAAGTGGATATTAGCCTAAAATCTTGGGACACCAAAGACACAATCTATGTACCAAATGATGTCCAACATGAAGAAAGGAGTGAACCCTGTATCTGGAATGGCTCAAAGCATCAGTGTAAGGGAATACCAGAACAGGGAAGTGGGGAAGGTTGGATGGGGGAACATGGGGAGGGAAAAGGGCATGGGTGATCTTTGGGGGGGGCGAGGAACCAGAAAATGGGAAATGAAATATAAATAGTGAATAGATCCAATAAAAATAGAAAAGAAAAAGAAAGCTGCAGGTGAGACAGACAGTGGTGACACATGCCTTTAATCCCAGCACTTGGAAGGAAGATGCAGGCTGATTTCTGAGTTCAAGTCCAGCCTGGTCTGCAGAATGAGTTTCAGGACACTCAGGTCTATACAGAAAAACTCTGTCTAGAAAAAAAAGAAAAGAGAGAGAGAGAGAGAGAGCGAGAGAGAGAGAGAGAGAGAGAGAGAGAGAGAGAGAGAGAGAGAGAGAGATGCAAATAAGAAGCTCTTCCCTAGGAATGGGGCCTCAAATTGTTTAGCCCATGCCACGTGTTCTACCTTGCTTTCTTGTATAGTCCAAAATTGTCTGCTCCAGATGTTGCCATTTGCAGTTGGCTGGACTCTCCCATATCTTCCTTCAGTCAATACAATATCCTTCAGACATGCACAAAGGCCATACAAAAAAGATCTTCAGTTGAGGTTTGTTTTCCCCAGGTGAATTCAAGTTGTGCCAAGGAGGCAATAAAAAACTAGTCAATAAAGCTACAATTCTAAAGTATTCAATAAAAGTTAGGAAAACAAAAAAGTTAAGAATTATAAAACATAACCTAAAATATTTAACCATATATACATATATGACAAATTCTTATGTGTAACCTTTGTAGTTAAAAGCTACAAAGGTGGTTAATACAACTTGTTGCACATAAAATGATCACTCATTGCTTGAACGTTTTTTTAAAAGTTACAGAAATTGATCTCCTGTGTGCTTAAAGCATACCACTCCTCACATAATAAAGTTGTTTCTATAGAAGATTGGTATTGAATATTCCTCCAAATAACTCCCTTTTAGTAAAACCACTGCTGATTGGAGAGAGAGTTTATATGATTCTGAGGAATAAAGGGAGAACACTTCCTGATAGAATGAGGCAATCATGAGAAACAAATTACTTATAAAAATATCTTTTCTGTGGAGCCTGACTGAGAGAACCTTTCAATAAACTTGAATTTTGCCTTCCTGGTCCTGAACATCAAACTGGTCACTACAGTGTCCAGACACACTACTGAGGTCTGAGGATTTTGTAGTACTCAGGCTGAAGAACCTTTGTGATGTCAATATCCTAAGGTTCATGACAACTGACAAAGAAGCTCATGCATTTAACTTCATTATACTCAGGATCTTTAAAAATGTTTTCTAACAGTTGTTGAACTATAATACTTTGTAAGGAATAATATTTTCATAACCATACATATGTATATGAAAGTTATATAGGTGATAGAATAAAGATACAAATGGATGATAGATCAATAGACAGATTGATTGATAGCTACTCACTTTGTGGTTCTTTTCTCTAACCTGCTCGTTCAATTTGTATACTAAAACATATATTATGTGAATATTATTCAGGCCCAAGCATTTGATATATCTTTCAATGAATATGTAGAGAGACATCAGCTGAGACACCAGCTATTAAGAAGAAAGCACTTGGCAGCCATGACATTAGAGGTGTCAGGAGGAATAGCAGCCATTGGTTACCATCACACATGGTCAATCATTGATATAAAGATATTTTTCAAATATAATACAAACACCATTTTATGGTATGTAATTTTGAGAGAAAATAGACATGTTTGGAAAGGGATTCCTTTTATCTGAATGAACACTAAAATAATGAAAACTTTTTTAAAAATTCATATCATATCAAGTAAAAAAAAATAAAAATTTCTTGAGAATCAGACATCTTAAACTTTTAGTTTGAACCTGACAGCTTTATAAGAAACATTTGTGCTTGTAGTAAGTAAACACAGATTTTCTAGAAAATGTTCCTCTCTCTAGTCCTGGATATGTATTTTTTAAAGATTATAGAGAGCATTCTCTTGGAAGCACAAATCATACCTCCCATTACATGATAACTTTAGTTCTTTAGGGGAATAGTAAAGAATGTTGCTATTAAGTAAGTTTGTACTAAC
Source organism: Apodemus agrarius (assembly GCA_964023405.1). Lineage (NCBI taxonomy): Eukaryota > Metazoa > Chordata > Mammalia > Rodentia > Muridae > Apodemus > Apodemus agrarius. Next base: position 3,584,817 of record OZ030029.1, read on the forward strand.
CCACTGCCAAATTATAAGTTTGTTCCAAAGATCTCCAGGAATGTAGATAGATCATGTCCTGATTCCATTGTACTATGATGAGCATCTAATTAGTTATTGTATACACACCTTTACAGTGGAGCCTTGAATCAAGAACAAATCAATGGATGTGAATTTATGACTTTCCTTCTAATCACTAAATACCAAACTGAAGACTGCAATTGGTAAAGCAACCACTGAGGTCTCATGACTCTTTAGTAGTCAGGGTGACAGGCCATTGTGATGTCACAATTCAAAGGCTCATGCCATAACTGACAGTGACTAGTGCTTCCATGTTCTTCAATCTTTTGGATTTAAAATGTGTTCATTTTAAAATTTTTGAATCATAACTGGTTTTATTAATTAAATTTTTCACTAATATATGTCTGATATGATAGATGAGAGATAGATAGATAGTTAAAGACAGGTTGAAAGAAATATAGATGGAGAGAGAGAGGAGAGAGAGAGAGAGAGAGAGAGAGAGAGAGAGAGAGAGAGAGAGAGAGAGAGAGAGAGAGAGAGAGAGAGAGAGAGAGAGAGAGAGAGAGAGAGAGAGATTATTGATAGATAGATATAAGGAATAATACCTGATCAAGAATTTTCATCTGAGGAATATTGAATGGCTGAGAAGCACCTAAAAAAATGTTCAACATCCTTAATCATCAGGGAAATGCAAATCAAAACAGCCCTGAGGTTTCACCTGATACTGGTCATAAAGGCTATGGTAAAAATCTCAGGAGACAGCAGGTGCTGGAGAGGATGTGGAGAAAGAGGAACACTCCTCCTCTGCTGGTGGGGTTGCAAGCTGGCACAACCACTCTGGAAATCAGTATGGTGGTTCCTGAGGAAAAAACATAATACTATAGGAGGGCCCTGCTATATCGCTCTTGGGCTTATACCCAGTTGTTTTTCCAGCTTGAAATAAGGACACATGCTCTACTATGTTCATAGCCCCCTTATTTATAAGACCCAGAAGCTGGAAAGAACCCAGTTGTCCTTCAACAGAGGAAAGGATAGAGAAAATCTGGTGAATTTACAATGTGGAGTGCTATTCAGTCATTATAAACAATGAATTAATGAAATTTTTAGCTGAACAGATGGACCTGAAAAATATCATCCAGAGTGAGGTACCCAAAAACAAAAGAACACTCATGTTATGCACTACCTGATAAATAGATATTTGCCTAGAAGTTCAGAATACCCATGACACAATTGACATATCAAATAATGCATGAGAAGGAGGAAGAACAAATTATGAATCCTTTGGTCATTTGAAGAAAAGGAATGGAAATATGCACAGAAGTGGATGCAAAGACAAATGATTGAGCAGAGTGTGAGTGAATGTCTATCCAGAGTCTACCCCATGCAGGGATGCATCCTACATACAGTTACAAACCCAGGAAGTATCGTGGATTCCCACAGGTGCTGGGTGATCAGAGCCAGATGGAGCTGTCACATGGCAGGCTCTGCTAGTGCATGCCAAATACAGAGGGTAACACTCTCAACCAGCCATTGAACTGAGGAGTGTCCACACTCGAGGAGCTAGAGAATGGACCCAATGAGCTAAGTTGATAATAGCACTGCCTTCCGACTTAAGGAATCAAGATGGTGGCCATAGAACTTATTGAGATACTACCTGTCTCATGAAGATATGGTGATATTCCCAATGCATGCATGTTGCCCTCGATGTAGACCACATTTGATAAAGGATCATTATTGCCACCAGATTCACTGTTGATATTGTGATCCATCCTCCCAGAGATATGTGCTCTCACCTGTAACCACTTCGATGTCAATAATCCTTCTTGTTACTGGAAAAAATGTTTATGTGAATGATCTTTTCTGTCCAGTGAGTCTATGCTGATATCACAGATATAACTGATAATAAACACAATGGAATCTATACAATGTCAGAGCTTCAAATCTACTGCATATGTGTGAGCAGGGTCAGGTTCAGCCTGTGTGTGCTATATGATTGGTGGTCCAGTACCCGAGAGACCCAAGAGTTCATGTCAATTGAGGATTTCTGATCTTTGTGTGGAGTTCCTATTCCCTTCAGTATCCTCACTGTAGCCAACAGTTCCATAATAGTCCACAGTTTCCATTCAGTGTCTGACTGTGTGTGACTGCATCCACCTGTGTCTGCTGCTAGGTGGAAGATAAATTTTGGACCAAAGTTTTGGGGAAGGATTAGTGTGACTCTATTGGTATTCCTGCCTAGTTACAAGAGGTAGTCTCTTTGGGTTCTATAAGTTAGATGTTGTAAATCACAGCCAAGTTCAAGCTCATGGAATTTTTGGTTATCTCCTCTAACCCAGGTCTCTGTCACATCCTCGAGATTCCCACACCCCACTTCTTGCCCAATTCAAGTTGCAGATTTCCATATCATCTTATAAATTAGTCCATAGCATTCATGAACTTTCGGGTCTGGATCATCACTCAAAATGATATTATCAAATTCCATTGATTTATCTGCAAAATTCATGTCTATGTTTTTATAATATAATAGTACTCCATTAGTTAGAAGTACTACATTTTTTAATCCTTTCTGCATTTGAGAGTTATCATAGGTTTTTTTTCCTAAGTTTTGGCAAATATAAATGCTTGTTCTGTGAACATAATTGAGCAAATGTCCCTGTGGGATGGTTCAACATCTTTTTTGGTATATACCCCTGGGGTGTGGGATGGTATACCTGGACCTTGATGTAGAACTATTTTCAATTTTCTGAGAAACCACCAAATTTATTTCCAAACTGGTTGTACATGTTGTACCCCCAACAGCAATGAAAGAGTGTTCCTCTTGCTCCACATCCTCGATAATATGTGCTATCACTTCAGTTACTGGTCTTAACTATTCTGACTGGTATAAGGTTTTATTGAAGAGTTGTTTGGATTTGTATTTTCATTATTGCAAAGGACTTTTAATATTTAAGTTTTCTTGCCCATTATCGAGAAATCTGTTTTGTTTGGACACCATGTTTAAATTTGTCAGTTTGAGTTGGTGCTATCTAACTTCTTGAGTTCTTTATAATCTTGTTGTTTTTGCCATTTTTTAGATGTAGTGTTGGTGAGATTTTTTAATCAATCTGAAGACTGCTATTTTTCCTATTGCTAATGTCCTTTGCCTCACAGAAGTTTTGGGTTTCATGAGGTACAATTCATCAATTGTTTATATTAGTACCTGGGCTATTCTTTTTATGTTCAGGATGTGGTCTCCTGTAAAATGAGTTCAAGCCCACTCCCCAATTTCTGTTCTACTAGATTCAGTATACTCAGGTTTATGTTGCATGCTTTGATCCATTTGAACTTGAGTTTTGCGTAGGATGATAGATATGAATCTATTTGAATTTTTCTATATGTAGACATCAACTGAGCCCAGCACTGTATGTTGAAGAAGCTTTGATTTTTTCCACTGCATGTTCTTGTCTATTTTATCAAAAATGGTGTGTCCATAGATTTGTTTGTTTATGGCATTAGCAATACCTTGCAATTATTATTATTTTTTATTCTGTAGTATATATTTACATCATTATTATTTTGTAGTATATGTTGATGTCAGAGATGGCGGCACCTTTAGGTGTTATTTTATTAAATCTTGTTTTAGATATCCTTGGCGTTTTTTATTTATCTGCATGTAAATTAGAATTGTATTAAAGGCCTTTATTGATTGTGTTAAAATTGTGATACAATTGTACTAAATATTTAAATTGCTTTTGGTCAGATATGCATTTTCACTATGTTAGTCCTTTGAATCTACAAGCATTGGAAATATTCCATCTTCTAATATCTAAAGTTACATGGTATTTTCACTTGCCTCATTAGAATTACACAAAGATATTTTATATTACTCATGGCTACTATAAATGGTATTATTTCCCTAATTTATTATCATTCCTTTTATTATTTATAAGAAGGGAGGCTACTGCTTTCTTTAAGATTATATCCAACTACATTGGTGAAGGAGTTTACCAGATCAATTATGTAGAGTATAATATCCATAATAGCAATATTTTGACTTCTTCCCTTTTGACATGTATCCTGTTGAACTCTTTTACTTGTCTTATTATGTGGCTCTAACTTTAAGTACTATTTTAAATAAATTGGGAGAGAATGGGCAGCGTGGTCTTGTCCTTGATTTTATGAAACTATTTAAAGTTTCTCTACACTTAATTTCATGTTGACTATTAGCTTCCAGTATATTGTTTTGGTGGAGTTCATGTATGTTTCTGGTATTCCTGAATTCTCTAAGACTTTTAACAAGAAGGCCTTGGATTTTGGTAAAGGCTTTTTAAGTGTTGTATGATATGATTACATATTTTTTTCTTTCAGTGTGAAAATATGTTGGACTGTTTTCCAGAGCAGTTTTACCATTTTGCAGTCCCACCAACAGTGGAGGAGTGTTCTTCTTTCTACTCATCCTCGCCAGCACTTGATGTCTTCTGAGTTTTTAATCTTAGCCATTCTGACAGGTGTGAGGTGAAATCTCAGGGTTGATTTGATTTGCATTTCTCTAATGACTAATGATGTTGAACATTTTTTAAAGTGTTTCTTACCCATCCAAATTTCTTCAGGTGAACATTCTTTGTTTAGCTCTGTACCCTATTTTTGGATAGTGTTATTTGGTTTTCTGGGGTCTAACTTCTTGAGTTTTTTTGTATACATTGGATATTAGCCCTCTGTCAAATATAGGGTTGGTGAAGATATTTTCCCAATTTTTGTTGAGGGGGGGTAAAGGTTGGGGCAGGTTCCTCCTGATGTCAGTGTTTCTTTCTTTTTTTTTAATATTTTTAATTTTAATATTTTTATATTTTTTTAAATTTTCTATATTCTTTGATTACATTCCAAAGGCTTTTGCCTTTCCAGTTCCACCCTCTCACCATATGTCCCATAAGCCCTCTCCCCCCCATTTCCCAATCACCCTCCCCTCCCCACCATTTCTATGTTCTGGTACTCTCCTTGTCCAGAAAAGACCAGGGTTGTTTTAATTTGCATTTCCCTGATGACTAATGATGTTGAACATCTCATGGTGCTTCTCAGTGATCTGAATTTCTTCAGGTGAAAATTCCTTGTTTAGCTCTGTACCCCATTTTTTAATAGGCTCATTTGTTTCTTTGGAGTCTGACTTCTTGAGTTCTTTGTATATATTGGATATTAGCCCTTTGTCAGATGCGGGGTTGGTGAAGATCATTTCCCACGTTGTTGGTTGCTGTTTTGTCTTTCTGACAGTGTCTTTTGCCTTACAGAAACTTTGTAATTTTAAGAGGTCCCATTTGTCAATTCTTGATCTTAGAGCATAAGCTATTGGTGTTCTGTTCAGGAACTTTCCCCCTGTGCCCATGTCCTCCATTGTCTTCCCCAGTTCCTTTTATATTAGGTTTAGTGTCTCTGGCTTTATGTGGAGGTCCTTGATCCACTTGGAGTTGATCTTAGTACAAGGAGATAAGAGTGGGTCAATTCACATTCTTCTGCATGTTGACATCCAATTGAAACAGCACCATTTGTTGAAAAAAATATGTAACACTTAATGAATTTGCATGTCATCCTTGCACAGGGAACATGCTAATCTTCTCTGTATTGTTCCAATTTTAGTATATGTGCTGCCAAAGTGAGCACTTTTCCCAATTTGTTCATTGCCGATTTGTCCTTTTGACAGTGTCCTATGCCTTACAGAAACTTTGTAATTTTATGAGGTCCCATTTGTCAATTCTTGATCTTAGAGCATAAGCTATTGGTGTTCTGTTCAGAAACATTCCCCTGAGCCAATGTCCTCAAAGTTCTTCCCTAGTTTCTTTTCTGTTAATTTTAGCATGTCTGATTTAATGTGGAAGTCCTTGATCCACTTGGAGTTGATCTTAGTACAAGGAGATAAGAGTGGGTCAATTCACATTCTTCTGCTGTTGACATCCAGTTGAATCAGCAGCATTTGCTGAAAAGGCTATCTTTTTTTCCACTGTATGTTTTCAGCTACTTTGTGTAAGATCAAGTGGCCATAGATATGTGGGTTCAATTCTGGGTCTTCGATCCTATTCCATTGATCCACCTCCCTGTCACTGAACCAATACTATGCAGTTTTTAAAACTACTGCTCTGTAGTATTGCTTGAGGTCCGGGATATTGATTCCCCCAGAAGTTCTTTTACTGTTGATGACAGTTTTAGCTATGCTGGGTTTTTTGTTATTTCAGATGAATTTGAGAATCGCTCTTTCTAACTCTATGAAGAACTGAGTTGGGATTTTGATGGAGATTTTATTGAATCTGTAGATTGCTTTTGGCAAGATGATCATTTTTCTATATTTATCCTGACAACCCATGAACATGGAAGATTTTTCCATTTTTTCATGTCTTCTTCCATTTCCTTCTCCAGAGACCTGAAGTTTTTGTCATACAAATCTTTCACGTATTTGGTTAGAGTCACACCAAGATACTTTATATTGTTTGTGGCTATTGTGAAGGGTGTCATTTCCATAACTTCTATCTCAGCCTGCTTGTTCTTTGAGTGCAGGAAGGCTACTGATTTGCTTGAGTTGATTTTATAGCCAGCCACTTTGTTGAAGTTGTTTTTTCAGCTGTAGGAGTTCTCTAGAGGAGTTTTTTGGGCCACTTAAATATACTATCATATTATCTGCGAATAGTGATAGTTTGACTTCTTCCTTTGCAATTTGTATCACTTTGACTTCCTTGTATTGTTGAATTGCTCTAGCTAGAACCTCAAGTACAATATTGAAAAGATATGGTGAGAGGGGTAGCCTTGTCTAGTCCCTGATTTTAGTGGGATTGCTTCAAGTTTCTCTCCCTTTACTTTGATGTTGGCTACTGTTCTGCTGTAAATTGCTTTTACTATGTTTAGATATGGGCGTTGAATTCCTGTTCTTTCCAAGACTTATAGCATGAAAGGATGCTGAATTTTGTCAAATGCTTTTTCAGCATCCAGTGAGATGACCATGTGATTTTTTTCTTTGAGTTTGTTTATGTAGTGGATTACATTGATGGATTTCCATATATTGAACCATCCCTGCATTCCTGGGATAAAGCCAACTTGACCATGGTGAGTGATAGTTTTGATGTGATCTTGGATTCAGTTGGCAAGAATTTTATTGATTATTTTTGCATCAATGTTCATAAGGCAGATTGGTCTGAAATGCTCTTTTTTTATTGGATCTTTGTGTGGTTTTGGTATCAGGGTAATTGTGGAATGAGTTGGGTAGTGTTCCTATTTCTGTTTCTATTTTGTGGAATAATCTGAAGAGTATTGATATTAGGTCTTCTTTGAAGGTCTGATAGAATTCTGCACTAAAACCATCTGGTCCTGTGCTTTTTTTGGTTGGAAGATTTTCCATGACCCCTTCTATTTCTTTGGGGGTTATGGGTCTGTTTAGACTATCTATTTGATCCTGATTTAATTTTGGTATTTGGTATCTATCTAGGAAATTGTCCATTTCCTCCAGATTCTCCAGTTGTGATGAGTATAGGCTTTTGTAGTAGGATCTGATGATTTTTTTTAATTTCCTCAGTTTCTGTTGTTTTATCTCCCTTTTCATTTCCAATTTTGTTAATTTGAATACTGTCTCTGAGCCCTTTGGTAAGTCTGGCTAAGGGTTTATCTATTTTGTTTATTTCCTCAAAGAACCAGCTCCTGATTCTTTGTATGCTTCTTTTTGTTTCAACTTGATTGTTTTCAGCCATGAGTTGAATATTTCCTCTCTTCTCCTCCTACTGGGTGAAATAGTTTTTTTTTTTTTGTTCCAGAGCTTTCAGGTGTGCCATTAAGCTGCTAGTGTATGCTCTCTCCAGTTTCTTTTTGGAAGCACTCGGGGCTATGACTTTTCCTCTTAGCACTGCTATCATTGTGTCCCATAGATTTGGGTATGTTGTGCCTTCTTTTTCATTAAATTCTAGAAAGTCTTTGATTTCTTTCTTTATTTCTTCCTTGACTAAGATATCATTGAATAGAATATTGTTCAGCCTCCATGTGTATGAGGATTTTCTGTTGTTTTTGCTGTTATTGAAGACCACTCTTACTCCATGGTGATCCAATAGGAGGCATAGGATTAGTTCAATCTTCTCATATATGTTGAGGTATGTATTGTGACCAATTATATGGTAGATTTTGGAGAAGGTAACATGAGGTGCTGAGCAAAAGGTATTTTATTTTGCTTTAGGATAAAAGTTTCACTGTGCCCCTGTTTAGTTATGTCTACCTATACTCAAAGGATAATCAGACTGAGAAAGAAATAAGAGAAATAATACCCTTTACAATAGCCACAAACTATATAAAGTATCTTGATGTGACTTTAACCTAACAATTGAAAGATCTGTATGATAGGAACTTCAAGTCCTTGAAGAATAAAATCGAAGAAGACCTCAGAAGATGGAAAAATATCCTATGCTCTTGGATTGGCAGGATCAATATAGTAAAAATGGCCATCTAGCCAAAATCAATCTACAGATTCAATGCAATCACCATCGAAATCCCAACTCAATGCTACATAGTTCTAGAAAGAACAATTCTCAAATTCATCTGGAGTAACAAAAAACCCAGGATAGCTAAAACTACTATCAACCATAAAAGGACTTCTGGGAGAATCAATATCCCTGACCTCTTGCAATACTACAGAGCAATTGTGCTAAAAACTGCTTGGTATTTGTACAGTAACAGGCAAGTAGATCAATGGAATAGAACTGAAGACCCAGAAATGATCCCACAGACTTATGGTCACGTGATCTTTGATAAAGGAGCCACAACCATCCAGTGGAATAAAGATAGCCTTTTCAACAAATGGTGCTGGTTCAACTGGAGGTCAACATGCAGAAGATTGTGAATTGACCCACTCTTATCTCCTTGTACTAAGATCAAATCCAAGTGGGTCAAGGACCTCCACATAAAACCAGACATACTGAAACTGATAAAAATGTAACTGGGGAAGACCCTGGGGGACATGGGCATGGGTGAAAGTTTATGAACAGAACACCAATAGCTTATGCTCTAAGATCAAGAATTGACAAATGGGACCTCATAAAATTACAAAGATTCTGTATGGCAAAGGACACTGTCAGAAGGCCAAAACAGCAATCAACAAATTGGGAAAGGATCTTCACCAACCCCACATCTGACAGAGGGCTAATATCCAATATATACAAAGAACTCAAGAAGTTAGACCCTAATGAACCAAATAACCATATTAAAAAATGGGGTACAGAGCTAAACAACAAATTATCACCTGAAGAAATTTGGATGGCTGAGAAGCACCTTAAGAGATGTTCAACATCATTACTCACCAGGGAAATGCAAATCAAAACAACCCTGGGATTCCACCTCACTCCAGTCAGAATGGCTAAGATTAAAAACTCAGGAGACATCATATGCTGGCGAGGATGTGGAGAAAGAAGAACACTCCTACACTGTTGGGGAGATTGCAAGATGGTACAACTGCTCTGGAAATCAGACATGTGGTTTCTCAGAAAATTGGGCATTACACTTCCAGAGGACACTGTCATACCACTTCTGGGCATATACCCTCAGGATTCCCCTGTATACAATAAAGACACATGCTCCACTATGTTTATAGCAGCCTTGTTTATAATAGCTAGAAGTTGGAAGGCCCAAATATCCTTCAAAGGACAAATAGATACAGAAAATATGGTATATTTATATAATGGAATACTACTCAGCAATTAAAAATAATGAATTCATGCAATTTGTAGGCAAATGTTTGGATTTGGAAAATATTCTATGTGAGTTTACCCAATCACAAAAGAATACACATGAAATGCAATCACTGATAAGTGGATATTAATGAGCCCAAAGTCTCTGAATATTCAAGGCACAATTTGCAAATCAAAAGATTCCCAATATGAAGGAAGGAAAGGACCCTGGTCCCTAAGAGACTGAATGAAATATTAGAGGAGAGTGTCAGAACAGGGAAATGGGGGGTGATTAGGGAATGGGTGGAGGGAAGAGGACTTATGGGACATATGGTAAGGGGCAACTGGAAAAGGGGAAAGCATCTGGAATGAAACAAAAATATAGAAAATAATAAAAAGAAAAGAAATGTATGTTTCAGTCGCTCGCTCAGGTGGAAATGAAGATAACCTAGAGCTGAGGGCGAGATGAGTGATTCTGCAGCTGTTCCCCCAGTGTTGGTTTCAAGTCTGTATAATGAAAATAGGATAGTTTTATCATAAAATTGAGGATTGAGTAATATACAGATATTTCCAGAAAGTCAGCAGCAGGTTCCTTGGGTTCAGGGATGATGGTGGCAGCCCCCTGGGAATTCTTCGTACTGGTTGGGTGAGGATGATTGTGTAGACAGTCAGATGGGGTCTAAAACTTATAAAGACTGCAGGGTCAGCAGTATGACCTCCTGTTTGCCCTTTTATGAAAACATATTGTCTCACAGATGTCGGAAAGTTACTGATTTGGTAACCTTAATACTGCTGCCCTCAACCTAACAGGAGGGAGACTGGTGTTCAGGGGATATTAAAAAATGTGCTTTTTGTAAAACTTTAATGTCTGAGATTGTATAGTTTCCTTTTTTCTGTTCTAAATCTGTATTACTCTGTGTCACAAGGAAAATATAGAGGCATTTATCCACCCCCTTATGAATTTTGTAACCCCATTTCCTTGTATAATTTCAATAAAAGACTGGGGCTGAGTCATGTCTTGGTGAGCACCTTGACTCCTGAGGTCAATGGTTTGCAGGACCAAACACCAGCCTGTCAGTATTGTATCTCAAAAAAATAAAGAAAGAAGGAAAAAAAGAAAGAAAGAAAGAAAGAAAGAAAGAAGAAAAGAAAAGAAAAAGAAAAGAAAGGAAAGAAAGAAAAATTGTAAGTAATAACATGATTTACAATCAGATAGAAAGATAGATAGATAGATAGATAGATAGATAGATAGATAGATAGATAGGTAGATAGATGGATAGATAGAGTTTGAGAGATACAGAAATAAAGATATGGATAGATAACCAAAATAATTTATGTGCAACAATATGAGAAATATTTGTGAAAATTATTATGATATTTATACATCTCTAAAGTTTCCAAATTCCTATTTTTTAAACTATTCAGAGTGAAAGTGCAAAGGACAGAATGTTGATTTCAACAACCATGTATACAAATGTCTAGTAAATGCAAAATCTCAGGAATCCTTGAAAACAATTGAAGAAAACACTCATTAAGATTCATTAAAATTTATGTAGCTTATATTGGTTGAGTTTACGGAAATAACCAAATTTTCCTAAAAACTAAATCTATTTAGTTCTCTGAGAGTCAATATATTCTAAAATGCCAAGATTGGGCCAGCACAAGATACCCTGGATATTAGCTCTCTGTCTGATGAAGAGTTGGTACAGACATTTTCACAATGTGTTGGTTGCCATTTTGTCCTTTTGACAATGTTCTTTGACTTACAGAAACTGTGTAATTTTATGATGTCCCATTTTTCAATTCACGATCTTACAGTATAAGCTATTGGTCTTCTGTTCAGGAAATTATTGCTGGTGTCTGTGTGCTCAAGGCTCTTCCCCAGTCTCTTTTCTATTAGAATAAGTGTGTATAGTTTTGTGTGGAGATCCTTGATCCACTTGGACTTGAGCTTAGTGCTAGGAGATAAGCGTGGATTGATTTAGATTTTCTGCAGGCTGTCCTCCAGTTGATCCAGCATCATTTTTTGAAAAGACTGTCAATCTTGGGGATGTATCTAAAATATAAAGTACTAAGCTAGAGAAATGTGCTCAGTGAATTCCATTATTGATTCTACGCCAGTACTGATTCTACAAATGGTTGTCATTTTAAACTCTGTCTCACAATTTAAAAATTTCCCAGTATAAGTTCACATTTCAGTTCTAGGTCTTCTGCTCTTGATCCAAATGATTTATTTTTCTATAGGGTTAGAGGGTTTGTTCATAAAAACAGCATATTGTGTATAAATAAGTTACTATTTTTTGATATAAAATGTTAAGCTTCAAATCTTGAAAGTGTTACACCATACATGTTTTCAACAAGCTAATATATCCCTGGATGTGGGGAGTGCAGCTTTCCACCTCACACGAGTCAGAATGGCTAAGATAAAAACTCAAGAGACAATAGGTGCTGGCAAGGATGTGGAGAAAGAGGAACACTCCTCCACTATTGGTGGGATTGCAAAATGGTAAAACCACTCTGGAAATCAGTTTGTTGGTTTCTCAGAAAATTCAGCATGCAACTTCCAGAGGACCCTGGCATACCACTCCTGGGCATATACCCAGAGGATTTCCCTGCATACAATAAAGACACATGCTCCACTATGTTCATAGCAGCATTGTTTATAATAGACAAAAGTTGGAAGGAGCCCAGATATCCCTCAAAGGAGTAATGGATACAGAAAATGTGGTATATTTATACAATAGAGTACTACACAGCAATTAAAAATAATGAACTCATGCAAATTGTAGGCAAATGGTTAGATCTGGAAAATATCATCCTAAGCGAGTTAACCCAATCACAAAAGAATACACATGAAATGCAGTCACTGATAACTGGATATTAATGTGCCAAGAAGCCCTAAATTCTCAAGGCACAATTAGCAAATCAAATGATACCCAAGAAGAAGAAAGGAGAGGAACTTTGTATTGAAAAGATTGGATCCAGTTTTATAGATCCAGAACAGAGAAATGGTGGTGGTGGGGATGATTGGTGAATAGTAGGCAGGAGAGGACTTATGGGACATATGGTGGGAGGGAACTGGGAAAGGGGAAAGCCTTTGGAATGTAAACAAAGAATATAGAAAATAAAATAAAAAAACCCAAACTTATATATATTTAAAGCTAAAATTTAAAAGGAAAATTAAAACATAAAAACCTGTGTTTCAAAATCATGAGAATGCAATCTGAAGGAGGCAATGTATTGTATAAATTAGATGAAAATAAATTTTGATGAGCTGTTTCTCCATTGTAGAGACAGAACATAGATTTAGGGTATTTAAGTTACTTGTGAGTATTCAGTAGATATAACTCATTATCTGTTGTGTTGGCTTTTATTAATTTTATAAATTTGACCAGAAATACACTTGTTTCAGAAGAAACGTCCAAGTTCAAGAATTACCTTTATCACATTCTTTTATATGCAAATTGAGAGCCATTTTCTTTATTGGTGATTGGTATAGCAGTCCCATCCTACCATGGGTAGTGACACTCCTGGTTTTATGAGAAAACTGACTGAACAAACTAAGGAAAGCAAGTATAGACTTTCTGTCCTGATTTCCCTTGTGATAAGCTATGAACTGAATGATGAAATGAACCTTTCCCTCCCTATCACTTCATGAATATTTATCACAACAATAGGCAAGAAACTATAACATCTACATAAAGATAAACTGCTTATTTACATTCATATATGTTCATAATTTGCATTATAATTCCAAGCCTCTATCTCTCAAAGTGGTACACAATATTTTTTTTTCTTAAACAATGTTATAAGCTTTTAAGGAAAATAGGAAAGAAAATAAGAATTTTTTGTGTAAACCTTCAGAAAAGAAAAGATGTGATAAAGCATTGGCTCTTTGACAGTAACAGCTTAAAGTTTCAAATTTTAATCAGGAATCTTGAGAGTCTAGAGAATGACCTCCTGTGTGGTTGTTTAAATGTGCTATGCCATGATGGTTATGGGTTTTAACACTATGAAACAGTTAGCACTCAAGAAATTTCTCATGTCTCCACACACTGAAATACAATCTTAACATTCTGCTACTTATTCTGTAAAATACAATAGAATTCCTGTGCCCCCTCACCATTTCATGTCATCTTTCATATGTGGCAATTCACTATGCTCAATTAGTTTTGTCCCTGTGAATTTGGATATGAGTGTATCCAGTAGAACACAGAAAACCTGCTCATTAGTTAAAACAACTCGACAACAACTTCCATGTGCCACTTTATCTCCCTAAGACTTGAAGTACAGAGAACTATCCATATATTTATGTGTGTAATTCTGGCTGGCTTAACTTATGGCTATCTACATAAACAATATTGCTGGGAATTCATGAAAACAGTGCCCATATTCATGTCCTGAAGTCAGAATTTCACATCATTGCTCATTTCATGACCCTTACATTAGTTACTCCTCCTCCCTGGTGCTTTACCTGAGACTTGCAGGGTATAATATATGGCATTGTGGTTTCTTTTAGGATTTTGCTTTCACTGGCACTTATTCTCTGAACACTGGAAAGTAGTTGGTCTTTTCAATGATTGTTGTCCAATTCAAAAGAAGCCTTTTACACTGAGATTGCTAAAATTCTATGTGTGTAAAAATTAACATAAAAAGCAAATTTACAGCATCACCATGAGCAAAATTATAATAGGTTCTCCCTTGAGACTTATGAACTCCCTATTCATGAGCCTGAACTACAATTTCAGTATTAAGCATTGCAGTCCCTCATGTGGATCAGGTGTAAAAACCTCTGAAAGTACATGTTTACCTCATAATAGTTGTGCAACCATAGCAACCGTGGGAAGATCCTGACTGGCAAGGCAGTGTTTATAGCATGCTGTTTCCAGCAGAGTGTAAGACCATGGCTGACTTTTAACTCCCAAAGCACCCTGAATAGCATATTCTGCGAGTATAAAAGCTAGCCAGAAGGGAGATAGTTTTCCAGACACGTTGAGATAGCGTTTAGTTATAGGGTATTGTGCTGTTATCATTAGGGTTTTTACCATGAAGTGCAGGTGGGTAACCAAGGACAGGCATGAAATTGGGATATTTTGAAAACTGCTGAGGTCTCCAAGGCCAGTACTTCAAGAACAGGTGTCTTACTCTTACATGTTTTAGTAATCCGTTTCGAGAAGTGTCTTGCTCTAACTACTGTGGATTTTATTAAGTAATCTATGTTTTGGCGTAGTGGATTTATTGATGCATGCTGGGTAATTATTTAAAATCTTTGTCAAGTTACATTTGGAAATCATCTAAGATGTGAGTTCTCATAAATTAATTTGCATACATCCATAGATGTTTTAAATTGTCACACTATTCCCTCTAATCCCTCATATTCTTGACAACCTTATTAATATTTTAAGTATGTTATACATCCTTTTAATTTCATATCCCATTAATTTTTCTTTTTATCCATTTATGTCTTGGTAGGTAATGGAATTGAAGGGTTTTTTTTGTTTTGTTTTGTTTTTGATTTTTTTTAATATATATATCCTATATTTACAATTCATTTCCCTTTTTCTGGTTCCCCACCCCCAAAGGTCCCACATGTCCTTTTCCCTCCCCCTGCTCCCGCATCCACCCCCTCCCACTTTACTGTTCTTGTACTCTCCCACAATGATGTTTTGGTCCATTCTAGCACCAGTGTCCACTCCTTTCTTCTTGTGAGACATCACTTGATATGTGATTTGTGTCTTTGGTGTTCCAAGCTTCTAGGCTAATATCCACTTATCAGTGACTGTATACCATGGGTATTCTTTTGAGACTGGGTCACCTCACTTAGTATGACATTCTCCAGCTCCATCCGTTTCTCTAAGAATTTCATGAATTCATTGTTTCTAATGGCTGAATAGTATTCCATTGTGCATATATATCACATTTTTTTGTATCCATTCCTCCTTTGAGGGACATCTGGGTTCTTTCCAGCTTCTGGCTATTATAAATAATGCTTCTATGGACATAGTGGAGCATGTATCCTTATTGCATGCTGGGGAATCTTCCGGGTATATTCCCAGGAGTGGTATGGCTGGGTCCTCTGGAAGTATCATGTCCAGTTTTCTGAGGAAACGCCAGACTGATTTCCAGAGTGGTTGTACCAACTTGCAATCCCACCAGCAGTTGAGGAAGCAGAGGAAGCTGGACGAGTTTACAGTAGAGAGAGCGAGAGAGAAGAAAAAAAAACAGATTTGGTATGGGGAAGGCCAGGAAATATAGAAAGAAGAATATCTAGGGGTGACAAATGGGGATTATCTGAGTAGAAAAAACTTTGCATTCATATAGACCATGAGGGGATTCTATCTTTAGCTTTACACAGGAGATGCCCAGTTTTGGAGAGGTAAAGGACTCTAGGTGGAGATTTTAAAATCAACATGCATTTTTACTTCCAAGAATCAATGTTGATATCCATATAGGAGCCACAGGCAAGCAGCAAAGGGAATGACTCCTATTTCTAGACAAGACCAACTTTACAAATACTTTTTGAATGCTGGAGAGTTTGTTTGTTTGTTTGTTAATATGTATGGTTGTCTGTTTGGTTTTCCAAATTGGCAATGATCTAGTTTGTTATAAAAGTTTGACAACACAGCTGAAAATCAAAATCATGAAAGCAGTTGTCTTTGGCTTGAGATTTTAGATCAATACAGTTACACCTTCAGAAGACAGTATACCCCAGGTGCTTTTTTCTGTTTTCAAAATTCAAGACAATTTGATGAAGGGACAATCACATTGCAAAGACATTTTTGAGGAAACAGACATACAGGCCAATGTAGGAAATGCCAGGTGTTCATATGCATAATAAACAGTCTCTAAGTGAGCTAACCCAAACACAAAAGAGTACACTTGAAATGCAGTCACTGATAAGTGGATATTAATGAGCCCAGAAGCCCTAAATTCTCAAGGCACAATTAGCAAATCAAATGATACCCAAGAAGAAGAAAGGAGAGGAACTTTGTCCTGAAAAGATTGGATCCAGTTTTATAGATCCAGAACAGAGAAATGGTGGTGGGGGGGTGATTGGGGAATAGTAGGCAGGAGAGGACTTATGAGACATATGGTGGGAGAGAACTGGGAAAGGGCAAAGCCTTTGGAATGTAAACAAAGAATATAGAAAATAAAATAAAAAACCCAAACTAATATGTATTTAAAGCTAAAATTTAAAAGGAAAATTAAAACATAAAAAGCCTGTGTTTCAAAATCAAGAGAATACAATCTGATGGAGGCAATGTATTGTATAAATTAGATGAAAATAAATTTAATGAGCTGTTTCTCCATTGTAGAGACAGAACATAGATTTAGGGTATTTAAGTTACTTGTAAGTATTTAGTAGATATAACTCATTATCTGTTGTGTTGGCTTTTATTAATTTTATAAATTTGACCAGAAATACACTTGGTTCAGAAGAAATGACAAAGTTCAAGAATTACCTTTATCAGATTCTTTTATACGCAAATTGTGAGCCATTTTCTTTATTGGAGATTGGTGTAGCAGTCCCATCCTACCATGCATGCGTAGTGACACTCCTGGTTTTATGAGAAAACTGACTGAACAAACTAAGGAAAGCAAGTATAAACATTCTGTCCTGATTTCCCTTGTGATAAGCTATGAACTGAATGATGAAATAAACCTTTCCCTTCCCATCACTTCATGAATATTTATCACAACAATAGGCAAGAAACTATAACATCTACGTAAATATAAACTGCCTATTTACATTCATATATGTTCACAATTTGCATTATAATTCCAAGCCTCTATCTCTCAAAGTAGTACACAATTTTTTTTTGTTTGGTTTTTCAAGACAGGGTTTCTTCTGTGTAGCCCTGGCTGTCCTGGAACTCACTCTGTAGACCAGGCTGGCCTCGAACTCAGAAATCTGCCTGCCTCTGCCTCCCAAGTGCTGGGATTAAAGGCGTGCGCCACCACTGCCCGGCAATATTTTTTTTCTTAAACAATGTTATAAGCTTTTAAGGAAAATAGGAAATAAAATAAGTATTTTTAGTGTAAACCTTCAGAAAAGAAAAAATGTGATAAAGCATTGGCTCTTTGACAGTAACAGCTTAAAGTTAAGCTTAAAGTTTCAAATTTTAATCAGGAATCTTGGGAGATTAGAGAATGACCTCCTGTGTGGTTGTTTAAATGTGCTATGCCATGATGGTTATGGGTTTTAACACTATGAAACTGTTAGCACTCAAGAAATTTCTCATGTCTCCACACACTGAAACACAATCTTAACATTCTGCTACTTACTCTGTAAAATACAATAGAATTCCTGTGCCCCCTCACCGTTTCATGTCATCTTTCATATGTGGCAATTCACTATGCTCAATTAGTTTTGCCCCTGTGAATTTGGATATGAGTGTATCCAGTAGAACACAGAAAACCTGCTCATTAGTTAAAACAACTCGACAACAACTTCCATGTGCCACTTTATCTCCCTAAGACTTGAAGTACAGAGAACACCTCCATATATTTGTGTGTAATTCTGGCTGGCTTATCTTATGGCTATCTACATAAACAATATTGCTGGGAATTCATGAAAACAGTGCCCATATTCATGTCCTGAAGTCAGAATTTCACATCATTTCTCATTTCATGACCCTTACATTAGTTACTCCTCCTCCTTGGTGCTTTTCCTGAGACTTGCAGGGTATAATATATGGCATTGTGGTTTCTTTTAGGATTTTGCTTTCACTGGCACTTATTCTCTGAACACTGGAAAGTAGTTGGTCTTTTCAATGATTGTTGTCCAATTCAAAAGAAGCCTTTTACACTGAGATTGCTAAAATTCTATGTGTGTAAAAATTAACATAAAAAGCAAATTTACAGCATCACCATGAGCAAAATTATAATAGGTTCTCCCTTGAGACTTATGAACTCCCTATTCATGAGCCTGAACTACAATTTCAGTATTAAGCATTGCAGTCCCTCATGTGGATCAGGTGTAAAAACCTCTGAAAGTACATGTTTACCTCATAATAGTTGTGCAACCATAGCAACCGTGGGAAGATCCTGACTGGCAAGGCAGTGTTTATAGCATGCTGTTTCCAGCAGAGTGTAAGACCATGGCTGACTTTTAACTCCCAAAGCACCCTGAATAGCATATTCTGCGAGTATAAAAGCTAGCCAGAA
Source organism: Apodemus agrarius (assembly GCA_964023405.1). Lineage (NCBI taxonomy): Eukaryota > Metazoa > Chordata > Mammalia > Rodentia > Muridae > Apodemus > Apodemus agrarius. The sequence goes on from OZ030029.1 coordinate 3,603,644, forward strand.
GGGAGATAGTTTTCCAGACACGTTGAGATAGCGTTTAGTTATGGGGTATTGTGCTGTTATCATTAGGGTTTTTACCATGAAGTGCAGGTGGGTAACCAAGGACAGTCATGATGTTGGGCTATTTTGAAAACTGCTGAGGCCTCCAATGCCAGTACTTCAAGAACAGGTGTCTTACTCTTATTACTACAGACACTTTTTAGTAATCCCTGTCGAGAAGTGTCTTGCTCTAACTACTGTGGATTTTATTAAATAATCTGTGTTTTGGCAGAGTGGAATTATTGATGCATGCTGGGTAATTATTTAAAATATTTTGTCAAGTTACATTTGGAAATATTCTAAGATTTCAGTTCTCATAAATTAATTTTCATACTTCCATAGATGTTTTAAATTTTCACACTATTCCCTCTAATCCCTCATATTCTTGACAACCTTATTAATCTTTTAACTTTGTTATACATCCTTTTACTTTCATATCCCATTAATTTTTCTTTTTATCCAATTATGTCTTGGTAGGTAATGGAATTGAAGGTTTTGATATGGATTTCAGTGATCCTTTCTCCAATTATCTCCCCCTAACTCCCAGTTTAGTTCACATTTCCTTTTTCTTCTCTGAATAAGCCTTTTCAATACAAAAACCCAAATATTCAAACTTTTCCTAGAATTCCCTGTACCTAGGACTTATATGCATTCTGCTAAAACCCCCTAACCTTCAGTGGTTAGACCCTACAGATCAGAAATATAACTATATATTTATTAAGAACATATCTGTGATAGAACAGGAAATGGAATGAATATAAGTATTTCAAAGGTAGGAAGAAACTGAGAAATGTGAGTGACACTTATGAGAAAATTTATCAATAGCTCATTACTAACAAAAGAATTTGGAATTTAGACTATGAAATATAGTTTCATGAACTCTAAATTGGCAAATTTCTGATATAGAAGATATTCTAACTCTAAATACAGACAATTATGTTAAAGAAAGGGCATTCTTTTATGGTTTTTGTGAGTTTAATTACTTCAATCAATTTTGAAAATAATTGATTGTCATCATGTGTTGAAATCTGAAATATCCTATGATTCCATGATAATTCACCTAGTTGTTTTAATTGAGGGTAGATTCATGCTTATGTATTGATCATACAAACAGAGACATGGGAATCATCATCAAGGAATTTATAATAAAATATTGGTTTTCAACAAGATGAAGGATATTTTTAATTTATTTTGAAAAATATTACAAAACACTAAAACAAAGCAGAAGTGTGAATTAATATGAATATATATCTGTAACATAAAATTTGAGCAGATAATTCTACCCATGTTGGATTATATATTTTAAAGCAGACAATACTTTAGCATAAAGCTAGAGTTTTACATATATATATATATATATATATATATATATATATATAATATATTGTATATATAATATATATATATACATATATATTATATATACACACATATATACATATAACATATATATATATATAAATATATATACTACATATATATATATATATATATATATATATATATATAGTCTCACATTGATTGAATGTGTTTGGCCTAGATAGTTGCATTACTAGGATATGTGGCCTTGTTTGAATAAGTGTGGCCATGTTCGAGGAAGTTTATCACTGTGGAGATGGGTTTTCAAATATTCTGCCTAGCATCCTGGAATCTAGTCTTCTGTCTGCCTTTGGGTAAATAATTGTATAATTGTCAGCTCCTCCCGTTCTATGACTGCCTGATAGCTGTCAAGTGCTCACCTTGATGATAAGGCACAGAACTTCTGACTCTATAAACAAGGCCCCAGTTAATTGTCCTGTATTCATGCTGCCTTTGTCAAGATGTCTCTTCATGGCTCTAAAACCCAAACAAATACAATGTAGACCGAATTAACAACAGAAACTAAAACCCTCTTCAAAAACAAGAGACAATGTTTATGTTAAGCTCACTCAAAAAATCTTGCTAGTTCGTCTTGTAGATTGTTCCTAAGGTTTTGATTTATTTTTTTTAATTTTATTGGGCAAAAGAGGAACTAAATTATTAATAAAATAAAGGCTTGTTTATTTTTATCTTGCCGTGGATAATTTGTACAAAGATTCTGAATCTCTTAAACAATGGGAAATGGGACTTGTACGGTGGGAGCAGGATGTCAGGTGCTAATGTGAGTATCTCAATGGTTTGTCTGCTGTGTGCTTTTTGTAAGAGTGCCCATGCTGGGAAAATGGTCTCAGTAATAAGAAGATGCTGGTGCACTTTTCCTAGTACACAACTTCTTAAACAACCACATGTGTTACATTCATAGACAGATTTACAATTTGAAAGAAATAAAAGTTCTGTCAAAAAAATAGAGAAAATGGTCACTTTTTTAGACAGTGATATACTAGATTAATGTTGTCTGGTGAACTTTAGAGGTATAATACAAAAGGTGCCTTAGGTGGATTCATGAAGAAAAACTACTTTATTACATAAAATTTATTAGAAATTTGTAAAAACAAAAGGGGGGATTGGGAAAGAAGGAGACTCATGAGATAAAAAATGAAAGCAGCTCTCAATTGGAAACCACAGTGGTGTGGTGTGAAGATGCATAATTATCAGGACTTATGTGCATTCTGCAAAGGCAGGATTATAAGATGAAATATATCATTTTGTATCTCAATAAAGGTAGGTCATAGAGGTTCATGAAATTATCAAATCTACCAGGATGGTCAAGATGATCATCCCAGTGTCCAGTGGGAGGAGTCTCCCGTCCAGATGAAGGACATTTGGCTCTTCTAGAACAATGTTTTCCTTCATGGGGCTCCATACTTCCTCCCTGAGTGATAATGGAAGGAATAGATTGGATAATTGAAGGAGTAAGAGCCCATCTACTTAAACTTGCTATTTATGTTTTTGCAGTGAACCATGAGATATATCAGGCTAGGCCTTATTACGACTGGTGTACCCTTTTCATGTGGACATAAACATAATTGTGTTTAAAATTGCCTAGTAATGGTTTGGGATGGTTACTCTCAGTGCTCAATTTGAATACATCTCAAACTAACTAAAATCCAGAAATAGCGGCACACCTGTGATACAGGTCTTGAGTCTGGAAAACAAAGGATTTGAAATGAAATCATGAAGTGGGAGGACACAAGTTTAGATCCAGACCTAGAAGCATATTAGTCATGTAAAACTTAGGTACAGGCATGGTTGTACATATCCTTAATTACAGGAGAAAGGAAAATGCAGATTTTTGAGTTCCAGTCTATCCAGTTACAGAATAACTTCCAGGTAAATGAAAAATTAGGTTCGGGCATAGTGATATACAAGTTTAGTCACAGGACTCAGATGTGAGAGGCGTACAGATCTGAGATCAAGACATATCAAGTTCAAGAACTCTAGAGCTAGATCCATGACAGACAACCTTAGATATTTAGGAAACCATTGAAAACAGGAAGGTTGTATAAATGTAACTGAAAGAGGGGGAAAAAGTCCTTCTCCAACATCCAATAGGATGTCTGAGATTTTGGAATGTTCCTATGGGTTTAGAATGAAGAATAGAACAGAGCGCTGGTACAACTGCTTAGCTAGAGCTTAGAAAATGCCAGTGATTAAGACCAGAAACACTGATGTAAAAATGTTCTGGAAGTGTTACCAGAGAGTACAAAGAAGCTGCATTCCAGAGAAAGACCTCCTGCTGGCAGCCAGGTAATATGTAAGAATCTGCCATGTGGTAATGGTTTTGAAAGAAGGAAGGAAGGAAGGAATAATGAATAGCAGTTGAGACTTGCCACTGTGGGATGCCAGGAAATATCAGTGGAGAAAGCTCAGCTTCAGTGACAATTGAAGATTCAAGTCTGAAAGGTTTTTGAAATGAAACTGATGCTTGGGATCTTGATGATAGCTCACAGGGGACACTTGGTGTCAAGTACTACCTTGTTGCAGCAGAAGAGGCCACTTTATTTGAATGGTTCTAAGGAATTACCACCAAGAACAGCAGCAAGCATGGAGTGAAATTATCCAGAGCCAATTGTGAAAGAAAGAGAAGAGTTGTAGGAGTGACTCCATCCCTTTGTAAAAACCCAGAGAATCATGTCTGAACCCCATTAGACACCTGCTAAGTAAAGCTTCAATGTGGGAAAGAGAAGAGCCCTATTGAAAGAAGTAGATAATAGTTTAGAAAGCTGAAAGAATACAGGACATCAGATATGTATATAGACAGGTTGAGTTTGTCTAGCAAGACTTTGGTCTTGGTTTGTTAGAGGATTTCCTCACTGTACAGTTTGGGAATATAGATCTACTATTTCACATTGATTATATAATGGATTTTAGTTATGAGAATGCATGAATCATAAAAGAGATTTTAACTTTAAAACACTGTTGAGGCTGTGGTAGACTGTGGGGATTTTTTTTATGTATTTTGTGTAAAGTTATGTGTAGGTATAGCCCCCATGCACTCATGTGTGTGAATAAGATTATGGGTTCCAGGGAGTGGAATGAGGTTGATAGTCCATGCTTACCCCATGAGAAATGTGGAATAATCAGACATGTGTCCATATTAGGGAAGGTATAGCTTTCTTACAAGTATGTCACTGCATGCCACAATGGAGGTGGATCTTGGATGTTTCTTGAAATTCTCATATCTGGTCAGAGGGGTCTATAGGGTCCTCCTGACTGGCTGTAGGAGAGTCTTCTGCCTGCCTTTAGGTCACAATGTAGAAAACTTGCCTTCTATATCAACATATATTCCTGCATAATACTAATGTCATGCCATGATGAAAATTGAAGGAATCTCTAAAACAGTAAACCAGCCTCGATTAAATGTCATCCTATATAAGTGTTGTCTTAGTGATAGAGATTCTATATGGTATTGAAACCTTTACTAAAAGAGAAATGTCTGCCATTTTGTGATAGGTGTCACCAGGGTTTTGATTTGAGGAATGCAGATTTTGAGACTATGGAAAGCAATAGGATTGATTAATTAGGGCTCAACTGACCAAAATAGTAAATCATTGAAGACAGGGATGCTGAGAGTGATTTCAGCTGTGGAGGACTGGTTCAAGGGTCTTCAGGGGATAGAATTTTAGGATGTGGCATAGAAACCATTTTCATAGTAGTTAGTGAAGGGTATTTTGCCCTTTTATATGCAGATTTTCCTTTGAGAAATTCACACACACACACACACACACACACACACACTATTTTCTAATTTTTTTGTTGTTCTCTCTTTCCTTTCTCTTTTTTCTTTTTTTTTAATTTGATATATTCTGTACTTAGATTTCAAATGATATCCCCTTTCCTGTATCACCCACTCTTTGGCAAAAGTCCCATAAACCCTCCTCCCTCCCCTTGTACCCCAATCACCCCCTACCCCTTTCCCTCTCCTGGCATTCCCCTACATTGCTGCACTGAGTCTTTCCAGGACCAGAGGCCTTTCCTTATTTATTCTTGGTCATCATTTGTTATGTTAGTTGTATCTTGGAGAATCCAGGCTTATGGGCTAATATCTACTTATCAGTGAGTGCATACCATGTGTTTTCTTTTGTGATTGTGTTACCTCAATCAGGGTGGCATTCTCTACTTCCACCCACTTTCCTAAGAATTACATTAGCTCATTGTTTATAATAGCTGAGTCGAATTCCATAGTGTAAAGATGCCATACTTTCTTTATCCATTCCTCCATTCTATTTTTTCACAGAATCCTTCCCAGATTTGAGACTTTTGTATTATTTTAAGATAGTTTGAGTATGACCTGTGTGTGTGTGTGTGTGTGTGTGTGTGTGTGTGTGTGTGTAAATCTGTATGGGAAACACTGTTAAACTAATATGTTTGTCCAAAACTGAAGACAATTACTCTGCATCTCTTCAGTCAGGAGACAATATGACAAAATATAAACAATGATTCAAAAGTTATATATAATATTTATAATATATAGCATAATATATTATTATATTATGTATAACATATAATATATAATATTTACGTATCTATGTATATATATATAAGAATTTCAAATGTGTGATGTTTTTGAAACATGATGCCACAGACAATTTTTCAAACCACACTAAGGTACCATTTAACAGTCAAATTAAAAGTATATTATATAACATTTACTAAATGATACACATGTACAATCACGCACAAACATAGAAACACATATCTACATCAAATGAAATATTTATACTTATATTTTCTTTCTACCACTAGACATCTGAGTATATAAGAAGCAAAAATTAGAAGAAATAACATAAAATTGTAATCTCTAATTTAAATTTCTTTAAGAGATAATCTTCCTCGCTAGTGGAAATATTGACAATCATCTCCTATGAGATGAATAATACTCTTAACATAATCTGAATGACAGTCTCAAAAGAATATTCATTCTTTTTAATAGCAGCAGAACAAATATATGGTTTTTCCAAAAACATTAATTTTAGTTTCTTTCCTCCCATATATTTAAGTGAATTTCATTTACACCAACTACACATAAAAGGCACACAGATAGTACAAGTACATTTTTTTCACATTCATTCAAATGATATGATTAATATATTTAAAAACTGTGAGTATTTCCAAGTGTGGACTACTTGTGAGTTGAGTAAAAATGACAAGAAGGATTAGATACTGTTAGTCGGTCTGGACTTTTATACATTTTGAACCTGCATCATTCACTAACTACCATTTTCTATGCTGGGAGCTTAAAGTGACTGATCAGGGTTGAAAACAAAATTACCCAATTATTCTCTTCTGAACAGTTCATTTTCACACAAGTTTTTAAATGGATCTTCAGAAATATTATGTAATGATGGCCAGAAGTTTATTTCCTAAGCTAAATAAAGTATATTAATGATGTCTTTTCTTCAAACCATACACAAACATATGAGGACACAATTCAATTATTTACTTGATAATGTCAGTATCAACTTCATAACTTCTAGATTAATAGGAAGGCTAAGATGCTGGGAAGATGAGATTATATATTATGTGGTCCCAGAAACACTTCCATGGTCATAAATTACAGTGCTGCCTTGTACATGGCTTCATTTAATCACAGCACTTTCCCTTGTATGTGCAGAATGACCAACCAGGAAATATTAGGTGCAAGCATTTTCCTGTGATTAGTAGCTGCTATTAATAGGGCTATGAGCTGCTTCTTAAATTTTATACTAATTTATAAACTATGAAGTCAAGAGGCTTATAAGGGCTGCCACTTCTGTACAAGGATCATACTAAGGGATAACCACCCTTGCTTCTACAGACTATCAGGAAACAACAAGCAAGAGGACAACTGCTTCTCATATTTTAAATATTTTATTTTGAGAACATGTGGCACTTTATAGTTCACTTACCCCACAAAGCTGCAACACACATTAGTCAGCTTTAACAAAGATAGTATCATTCGAATGTGCTTGCACATCTGCCTCCTTTTCAAGTTTGTTGTTCTTTCCCTAGATTCAAATAGCAGTGTTGCTCTTTAAATAATTCATTTTTTAAAAATGTGTCAAAATTTGTGACAAAACAAATAAAGTGTACATAAAGTGTAAAGTAAACAGTAAATAAAGTGTAAAGGGAATTTCTGAAGATTATAGAAACATTTATAATGATATAAGTTAATATATGCATGTATGAAATTCACAAATAAATATGTGATATTAAAAGATAGTTGTAACTTAATATAAATGGTATTCTAATAGTAAAGATGGTAAGAAATAAAAAATCAATCATAATTAAAAATTTTGAGACTGGTTTTATACCTGTGAACACCTGGCATTTCCTATATTGCCCTACATGTCTGTTTCCTTCAGAAATGTATTTGTAATGTGATTGCCCCTTCCTCAAATTGTCTTGAATTGTGGAAACTTAGCAAAAAGGAGATGCAGCTTATTGTATTCTGAAGGCGTAATTGTATTGATCTAAAATCTCAAATCATAGACCTCTGCTTTCATGATACTGAGGTTCAGCTGAGCTGTCAAAACATTTTATAATAAATTAGATCATTGTCAAATTAGAAAGCCAAACATACAACCATTCAAATACACAAACTAACAAACTCTCCAGCATTCAAAAAGAATTTTTGAAGCTGGTCTTATCTAGAAAAAGGAGTCATTCCCTTTGCTGCTTGCCTGTGGCTCCTATATGGATATCATCATTGATTCTTGGAAGTAAAAATAAAAGTTCACTTTAAAGTCTCCACCTAGAGTCCTTTACCTCTCCAAAACTGTCCATGTCCTGTGCTAAGCTAATGATAGAATACCCTCTTTTTACCTAAATCTTTTTTGCCCTATTAAAGGTATATGTAAAACTGTAACATCATTAACACTGTGAACTTTAGAGACCAACAAGTAAAAGACATATATTTTAAAAATTAAGTTTTACTAAATAGAGTGAGAAAGCTTCACCCACTGGGAGGTTAGACAAACATTGAAGATTTTCGCATTTAGAAACAATGAATTTATAAAATTCTTAGAGAAATGGATGGAGCTGGAGAACATCATATTAAGTGAGGTAACCCAATCTCAGAAGAATACCCGTGGTAAACACTCAATGATAAGTGGATATTTGCCTAGAATCTTGGGACATCAAAGACACAATCCACATACCAAATGATGTCTGAGAAGAAGGAAGGAGTGGAACCTGGTGCTGAAAATGCTCAAAGTATCAGTGTAGGGGAATACCAGAACAGGGAATTGGGAAGGGGTGGATGGGGGAACAGGGGGAGGGAAAAGGGCGTATGGGACCATTGTGGGGTGGGGAACCAGGAAAAGGAAAATGAAATGTAAATAAAGAATATATTCAATAAAAAAATGGAATTGGAGCTACAGGCTGTTGTGAGCTGCCATGTCAGAAAAAGAATTAAAAAAAAAATTAGTGTGCTTTACTAAATAGAATAAGAAAGCTTCACCCACGGGGAGGTTAGACAAGCATTAAAGATTTGTTTGTAACTTTCCCAAAACAATGATTGCTTATTTCAGAATCACAGTTAAGTATAAAAACATCCTGTAAATTAATCCATTCTATCATCTACATCTTCACTATAAAAACCCTTAAAATAAATATAAAATACTATACTATTTTACTTTATTTCTATAATTTATAGTTTGAGATTTAAAAATTAATTAATTTTTCGTTTTTTCAGATAAATCATATTTTCTTTCTACTTACTTTTATTAAATATAGATTCTTTTGTCATGCAACACATTCTGATAATTTTCCCATATCTACTCTTCTCAAAACCTCTCTACTCTGCACATATATGCTCTCTCTCTCTCTCTCTCTCTCTCTCTCTCTCTTCTCTCTCTCTCTCTCTCTCTCTCTCTCTCTCACACACACACACACACACACACACACACATACATGCAAATGCACACACACACATTATGTAGACTCATGCAGGCCTTCTGATTCATTCTTTAGTTTTTGTGAGATAACTTTGTCAGATAATGAACAGTTTTGTTCATTAATTTAGATGGTTTTACTCTCTTGGTCTTTGGGCCCCTGTGACACCCTTCTGGTGAGAGAAGAAGAGTGGCTTTTAATACCTTTAATACCGAATTTGAACATAACTCATATACATTACTCTTTAGAATATATTAACTGCCACGGACCAACACAGTCGGGAAACACATTCGTTGGGGAATCAGGGTCTTTGGTATGCAGGAAGGCACTGGTCATGGTGTGAAATGACAGACAGACACACAGTAGATCTGAATGCGTCTGAATGTGTTTTACTGTTCAAACGCAGGCAGTTCTATACAGGCAAACTGGCATTAAATTTCTGAGGGGGAATTGTGTCCATAGAAATGATTACTAAGAATGACTAAGCTTTCTGGCACAGGGAAATACAAAATCAATCAGGCAAAAACTTCGAAGAACAGGTACAGAATATCACATCCCTTAATCAGAACATCTGTAAATTAAAGATAAACTTTTAGAGGTTCAAAAGTTTGCAGGAACATTTAGTTAAGGCCCCTGGCTCTTAAACCCATTGATGACTATTCATCTGTGATCCTTATCTATCACCTAACTTCCTTCTTCTGAAAGTCTTCAGGCACACTTTAAAACTAATAACTGATGCTTTTCATGCCAGAGTGTCAAAACCAACATTACCCACACATTTGTAGCCATATGAATATATATATATTGTTGGGAGGTTATTGTACCAATGTATTTAAGTGATAATTGTATAACCAGTCAAAAGCAATACAGGGGATCTCTGGAAGGCACTCATGGCCAGTGCTGTAGTTCAAAGGATGAACTCCTAGTGAACCCTCATGCCTGGGTGCTCGCACCTCTGGCTATCAGGGACATCTTGTAAGTAAAGGAACAAGTCAGAGAAGAATCACACAGGCGATGCTTGCCATGAGAAAATTCAGCCCAATATCTCCGGCCCGAGGAGGCCCACAGCGAGTTCCATCTTAGACAGCCTTGCCATATCCAAGACTTTTCCCAGTAAATATCACACAGCTTCCACCAGGATTGCAGCTTGGCTGTGCGAAATTATGGTGTCTAAGAGGTTTGTGTGATATCTCCCGCTTTTTTATTTCTTTTTAATTTGAGCTCATGAATATCTTTTGGCAGCAGAAATGGAGGAGAAGACTAGTTTGAAAATTATTGGAATTATAAGAATAAGAATAAGAATAAGAAGAAGAAGAAGAAGAAGAAGAAGAAGAAGAAGAAGAAGAAGAAGAAGAAGGATTGCCCCTGCAGCCACAGCAATAATAATCCAATGTAACCAACTTATAGGGTTCAGAGACTTCAAACCAGAACTAAAAGCCTGAGCCAAATCCTCCAAGTTTACTGATCCATCATGTGCTTTACTCATAACCACAATTTGAGTTTTTAATTGAGCCATGTCATGAGAAATATCATTATCTTTCCAAATTCCCAACAAATGATATTTTGTAAGGGTCCAATTTTGTTGCTTGTCATAGATTAATGGTGTTATGCATATGTATCGAAAGTTGGCATGACGTCTGGTGGAAAGCTGAACCTTAATATTTTCTATCTCTGGTCCTAACTCCAGAACTACATCCTCTAAAGCATCAATCTTTGCTTCTAAATTCTTATCTATAACTTCTTGTTTTACTAGTGTCAAAGACACATTCTTATTCAAATCATTAACAAAGTGTGCAGTCTTCATTTCTGAGACTAAAGCAACTGATGAAACTCTAAGTGAAGTCACAATAGCGACCAAAGCACTGATACCTAACATTAAAGTTGCTACAAAACGCTTTGGCCTAATAAGCTCACTAATTCCTGTAACTACCTGCAAAGCATCATTGTCAAACCAAGCATCATCCTTTAAATCTACAGGGAGCATTACGTAGGAAGGCCTTCACAATATCACGATGCATGAATAAGATTCAATTAGCTGATGATCAATACAATTAGTCAAAATACATTTGGAACAGTTAACATCATAAGAATTCCCTAAATTAGTAATAATTATGTCTGCATTCTTTCCAGCAAGTATAGTATAAGGATAGCTCAAACAAGATCTAATTGCTACAGGAAGATATCTAGACTCCAGAAGCTTCTTAAAGTAAATTATACCAGATGCAGGCAGAAGTCCAAATAGTCCTGGAAATGTATTCAAAACATCACCTGAAGGAGAATGACTAACATAGATAGGTTCTACCCATCCTGGTGTATACCACCTATTAATAGGTTTTGTAGTAAACACTTCAGGTTTATATCCATGATACTGTAATTCTTCACCAAGAAGACAAGCTCTATAGTTATTATGTGGTGTGGCTTTGGAATAATCATAAATCCTCTCTTGATTCTTCCAGGGAGTATGTGCTATAGCCCAATGTTCAAAACCACATTTAAGCCAACTTGGTCTTTCATAACTCCGAGCAGGCTTTCACATCTTATCTTGGTCTTTGTAGTCCCGAAAACATGAATCTAAAGGGATGTCCATAGATAACTTCACAAAGGTTTCATTATGAAAAATAGTCCCCAAAATCTTTAGTTTAATTTCCCACATAAATCTTCTATAATGTGGAGGTTCTTTCGCTGGAGGCGATTTATCTGGGGCATCAGCAAGAATAGTTTTATAGGCAAGAGAAAGACAACCCATAGACTCTAATCCAACAAAATTGATACAAATCGGAGCAGAGTCTGACATCCCCTTATATCTAAATAAAGTAGAGGTTAGATGGGAGGAAAGGGTAGCATATCCCCCCATAAGTCCAGTATCATTGGTCATCACTCTACTGTTTACATTCTCCCCCCAACCCACGGGATAAAGAAGTGGGGGATGAGGAAAATAGGCCCAGTATGAAACAGCTGAAGCAGGATTCACTTGCATAGAAAAGATAACAAACATAGCAAGAAACATATTTTCTGTCTATAACTGCTTTCTGGTGCTAGTGATCATCTACTGTGCTTCCCGGGCGAATCTCTTCAGCTGTCCCCAGGTGGGCAGATTCTCCCTTGTCTCATGTGATGGTTCAGGAACAGTTGTGGTCACCTGTAGAGCAGTGAGATCAAGCCCCGTCATCCTTTTCAGTATCTTCTTCTCTTTCAATCTCTGCTTTCTCCTCTGATTCCTCAATAGAGGCCCTTTGGTTAAACGGCCAGATGAGCCTGCCTGGGATCCAGATTGGACTATCTGTATCCTGTGGAAAAACACAAGCATACCCTCTTCCAGAGGTTATTAAAGCATCCGGTCCTTTCCAGGATCCGGCTAATAAGTCTTTACACATTACTTGTGGAAGTTGTTCTCTTTTTATTCATCCCCAATGTTTCATAGCACGGGAGTTTCCTTGTTCATCAGTATTCAAATAATTTATCACAAAAAGAGCATGATTCAAAAGATGATGGGGAGAGAAATATTTATTAGCAGCCCTGAGGCATTAAATCTGATTTTTCAAAGTTTGGTGAGTTCTCTCAATTATTGTCTGTCCTTGGGGATTATATGGTATTCCTGTGGTATGGTGTATATCCCATACTCGAAGAAAAGAGGCAAAAGCCTTAGATGTATAAGCTGGAGCATTATCTGTCTTAATTCTTAATGGCTTTCCCATCATCATGAAGCTTTGTACAAGATGTTGAATTACATCTTTCACAGCTTCTCCACTTCTAGCAGAGGCAAACAGCACATGAGAATAAGTATCCACTGTCACATGAACATAAGCCAATTTTCCAAATTCAGGGATGTGTGTAACGTCCATTTGCCATAAAGCTATGCCTTAAGGCCTTGGGGATTTACTCCCATTTTTTGTGGATGGTAAACTTGAGGACAATTACCACAATCCTTAACTATCTGTCTGGCTTGTTCTCTAGTAATATGAAACATCCTTCTTAAAGCAAGAGCATTTTGATGATGTAGCTCATGACTATTCTTTGCCTCTAATACATTCATAACTGTTCCTCTAGTTAATGCATCAGCCATATAATTTCCTTTACTAAGGGGCCTGGTAAATTAGAGTGACCCCGTATATGTCCTACATAAAAATTTTCTGCTCTTTTTCTAATCATATTTTGCAATTGCTGTAATATATTTAAAATTTGAGAATGCCCTCAAAGTAAGGCTGTTTCTATGGCTGGAAACAAATTAACCACATACTTTGAATCCGTATTAAGAAAAATTTTTCTGTAAAATTTTGAAAAGCAAGTAGAACTGCTCTTATCTCTGCTTGCTGAGCAGAAGTCTGCACACCTTCCTCTTACAGAGGTGTTTATCCTGGCACATAAACCATGGACCTCCCATTTGAGGAACCATATGTGAATATACATAGGGCAGACTCCAAAGGTTGTGAAGAACATTTATTTGAGAAAATTATTTCTGTTTCTTTATAAAATTCATTTAAAGGATGTTTAGGATAATGATATTTAATTTGTCCTGTATAACCTTGCAATGCGATTCCCCAATCATCATCTTCCATTAATAATATTTCAAATTGCCTTTTATTATATGGTAATATAATATTATGCATTTCTCTTCCAAATAATTCCCTGATCTCATTCTTCCTTTATTAATCAATAATAAGCACATATATGGATAAGAAGCCAACATTTTCTGTTGCACATGAGGTAAATGTATCCATTCCAACACACCGTCCTGCCATAAGCATCCAGTGGGAGTATAAGGTGTTTTAAAAATAATTAAGTCCCACTCTTTATCATAAGATATCTGCTTTACTCTTGCATCACTTAAGTTTTCCTCCAACAATGCTAAAGCTTTTATGGCTTCTTGAATTATAACTCTTGGAGACTTAGGATCAGTATCCCCTTGTAATAATTGAAACAAAGGACTTAATTCTTCTGTAGTAATTTTCAAAAAAAGGTCTAATCCAATTAATATTTCCTAATAATTTCTGAAAATCATTTAAATTCCTTAATTTATCTATCCTTATGGACACCTTTTGTGAGGCAACATAGTCATCATGAATTAACTGTCAATTCCTTGAGGCAACACTTTCCATTGATACCTTCTATATGGCCTTCTCAAATTTATGGCTGGCACACTAAAAGCAAATCTTTTACAATCTTCAGGATGTAATTTAGACGTCTATTCTTTTGTATCTTATCTGGCTCTATTACTAATCCAAATTTGGTTAAATGTTCAATTGTATAGGATAATATTTCCTTATTAATTGATGGTGATTGATGGGCAATTACGATGTCATCCATATAGTGGGCAAAGTAAGCCTCAGGATATTTTTCTCTAATCAATACTAAAGCTTGATCCACAAATCTTTGACATAATGTCGGACTATTTTTCATTCCTTGAGGCAACACTTTCCAATGATACCTTCTATATGGCCTTCTCAAATTTATGGCTGGCACACTAAAAGCAAATCTTTTACAATCCTCAGAATTTAATTTTATAGTAAAAAAAGCAATCCTGCAAATCAATTAATATCACATCCCATCCTGCTGGGACTGCCACTGGAGAGGGCAGTCCTGGCTGCAAAGCTCCCATGTCTTCCATGGTGGCATTTACTGCCCTAAGGTCTTGTAGCAATCTCCACTTCCCTGATTTTTTCTTTATTACAAATATGGGAGTGTTCCAAGGACTGTTACTTAAATCAATATGTCCCTTTTCTAATTGTTCTTATACAGGTTGTTCTATCGCTTGCATTTTTTTCTTCTGTCAGGGGCCACTGATTGAGCCATACAAGCTGCTCTGATTTCCAACTTAATTTATCTGCGTACAACAAGCCCTCAGTGGCCCCTATAAAAAAATGCTGTTCACTCAGATTATTTTACATCCATGTCGCTCATCATGTCACTTCCCCACAAAGAAAAGGGGAGAGAAGGAATAACATAAGGCTGAATCATTCCTGTTTTTCCTTCTAATTCCCATTTCAGGAACTGTGAACTCTGAGCCACATTAGAGGCCATCCCTAAACCTAACAAAGGGGAAGAAGTCCTCTTACATGGCCAAGATGAAGGCCACTCTTTTCCTGCCATGCAAGTCTTATCTGCCCCTGTATCCAAGAGTCCTTGAAACAACTTTCCATTTACCCTAACTTCTTCAAAAGGTCTTTCCATACCAATATTTTGGACCCATGCCACAACATCTGTAGAACCAATCTTCCCTTGTCCACGTTCGTGCTTTAAAATTGGATTAGGTAAGTTAAGATAAGGCAGGAGCAGAAGCTGAGCTATTCTCTGCCCCTTATGAATTTGTATAGTTTCTTTTAATGGTCTAATCATGACTTTTATTCCCCCTGTGCTATCACTATCAATCACACCAGGCAACACATCAAAATTCTTTTTATAATTTGAACTACAGCCAATTATTGACCCTACAGTTCGCTGTGGCAGAGTTCCCAAGGTAGACATAGAAACCAAGGAAACACCTACCATCTAGAGAATATTGCATCTTCACAAGAAGCTAAATTTAAGCCAGCACTACCAGGAGTAGCTCTAGGCAAATCATGTATAGTAAATTCAGGGGCCTCAGTATTCAGAGGACTCCCAGATGTAACAACAGTAGTTTCCTCTCTTTCAAGTTCGGGGCTGAGAGGATGCCCCTGATTTAGTTTTTTTGATTCCTCCTCATTCTTTTCCCCTGTAAGGGGTGTTCCATTCTTGTGGAACATAGACTTGCACTCATTTTTCCAATGCTTGCCTTTCTGGCAACGAGGGCAAACTCCTGGGGGAGGACCTCTTCTATTGGAGTCGCTCTTATTGTTTCCTGGACATTGCATTTGCACATGTCCTAATTTCCCACATTTAAAACAAGTGGGCTTGGAGGTTCCTTTCCTTCCTTCACCATAAGTCTTTTTAACATAGGCGCTGAATTTCTGTCCTTTCATTGCTGCAGCGTAGGCCATACCTCGGACTACGGCTGGTGAGGCATCCACGCAGACTCTTATATAGTCTTGCACTGTTCCTGTCTTTCTAATAGGCCTTATCAGATCTTGGCATAAAGCATTAGCATTCTCCCAAGCCAACTGCTTAAGGAGTATCTCAGTACCTTCTGAAGGAGGCATCATTCTAAAAACTGCCTCTTCAAGTCGAAAGATGAAACTTTGATAATCTTCCACATTGCCCTGCCTTACTCCAGAGAGAGTAGTTCCTTTGGTTCTGGGAGGAGGCAGCTTTCTCCAAGCCTGTACAGCATTTGTTGTAATTGCTTCCAACACATCTCTAGGAATGCTCACCTGACTCTGAGGAGAAGTATATGCTCCTGTACCTAGCAGCATGTCCATGCTTGTCTTGGAGCCTCTTTTCTTAGCAAACTGGGTAACTGTCTGCTTTGATCTATCCTCATATTCTGTTCTCCACAAGACATAATCTCCTGGTTCTAATGTAGCTTTCGCTGTCTGATGCCAATCATGAGGAGTAAGCCAATGACTGGCCACCATATCCAAGACCTGGACTGTATATGGAGCCAAAGGGCCTGATGTCTTAATGGCCGACTGCAGCTCCTTCAGTGTCTTTAAAGGGAGAGGTTTCCATACAGGCTCCTCATCTCCTATACCTTCTACCACTGGAAAGGAGAAAGTTAAATCTCCCTTCCTTCTAACTTCTTCCACTGCTCCCTGGAAGCCCCTTGGAAGCACAGGATTCCTTCCTCTTCTCCTTTTTCTATCTACAGGTTGCTTTTCATCCAGGTCTCGATCTGAATCGGTATCATCACTAGAATCTTCATCAAGAACCTTTAACGACATTGTTATAGAGTCTGTGCCATAAGAACGTGCAGGCTTGTTTAAAGGCTTAGCTTCTCTCTCTCCTGTAAGGAAATAGTCTCCTGAGCAAGTCCCTCAAAGTCTGTGGCATCTGACAAAAGCTCCCTCATCTGTAGCCACAATGGATAAGCCTGAGGGGGGAGCTCCCCTTCACCATGCTCCTGAACATACTTTCTCATATCTTTACCTATTTTCTTCCAATCTGATACAGACAAAGACCCTTCCTTCGGGAACCAAGGACTTACCTTCTTTACAAAGTCAAAGAACTCTCTGGTTGTACATTCTGAAACTTTAAACCCTCTAGTAGCCATCATATGCTTAAACACCTAAAAGAACATTCATTCCTGCTTTGACGCAGTTTGCCCCATGATATCAGATTACTTGCCTATAACTAGCTTATTCTCAGCTAGCAGAGTTGCACCCTCCTTTACAAGGCACCACCAGTGGCCTTGAAAGAAACAAAAGAAAAGAGAGAGAATTACCTGCCCAAAGGTCCCTGTTCAGAGGCACCAGCTGCCACGGACCTACAGAGTCTGACACACACACGTGGGGGAATCAGGGTCTTTGGTATGCAGGAAGGCACTGGTCGCGGTGTGAAATGACAGACAGACACACAGTAGATCTGAATGCGTCTGAATGTGTTTTACTGTTCAAAGGCAGGCAGTTTTATACAGGCAAAGTGGCATTACATTTCAGAGGGGGAATTTTGTCCATAGAAATGATTACTAAGAATGACTAAGCTTTCTGGCACAGGGAAATACAAAATCAATCAGGCAAAAATTTCAAAGACCAGGTACAGAATATCACA
Organism: Apodemus agrarius; assembly: GCA_964023405.1. Taxonomy (NCBI): domain Eukaryota; kingdom Metazoa; phylum Chordata; class Mammalia; order Rodentia; family Muridae; genus Apodemus; species Apodemus agrarius. The sequence goes on from OZ030029.1 coordinate 3,621,596, forward strand.
TCCCTTAATCAGAACATCTGTAAATTAAAGATAAACTTTTAGAGGTTCAAAAGTTTGCAGGAACATTTAGTTAAGGCCCCTGGCTCTTAAACCCATTGATGACTATTCATCTGTGATCCTTATCTATCACATAACTTCCTTCTTCTGAAAGTCGTCAGGAACACTTTAAAACTAATAACTGATGTTTTCATGCCAGAGTGTCAAAACCAACATTACCCACACATTTGTAGCCATATGAATATATATATATATATATATATATATATATATATATATATATATATATATATTGTTGGGAGGTTATTGTACCAATGTATTTAAGTGATAATTGTATAACCAGTCAAAAGCAATACAGGGGATCTCTGGAAGGCACTCATTGCCAGTGCTATAGTTCAAAGGATGAACTCCTAGTGAACCCTCAGGCCTGGGTGCTCGCACCTCTGGCTATCAGGGACATCTCGTAAGTAAAGGAACAAGGCAGAGAAGAATCACACAGGCGATGCTTGCCATGAGAAAATTCAGCCCAATATCTCCGGCCCGAGGAGGCCCACAGCGAGTTCCACCTTAGACAACCTTGCCATATTCAAGACTTTTCCCAGTAAATATCACACAGCTTCCACCTGGATTGCAGCTTGGCTGTGAGAAATTACATCGTCTAAGAGATTCGTGTGATAATAAACTATGTAGTGATAAATTTTGTAATAAGGAAATTGACAGATTGAGGTTAAGGACCAAATATATGTTGATTCAAGGCTTCAGCATTTTCCTCAGTTAATGGTGATTGTGATTACACAGAATTTTTTCTTTCTATTTAAATCATTCTACTTACTCTCTTAGTACAAGCCCTTATCTATAAAATTCTGAAATATTTTTAGTCTTTAAACATTATTTCTCTATCAGTAATTCCTGACTTCAAGCTGTGTTACAGAGTAATAATGAAGAAATGTTAGATTATGTTGTTCCTCCTATGTCTCTGTAAACCTCTTTAGCTCCTTTCGTCCATTCTATAGCTCCTGGATTTTGTCAGATGTTGTCAGGAAAAGAGGAATTTGAAATTGTAGTTCTGTCAAGGACCATTTGATCTTCTTGAGTAGAGGGTAGGGGGTATCAGGCTCTCCAGAGAAGGTTAGAGATGGGCAACACCTGCTGTTAAAAGGAGTCATCCATTTTGCACTAAGCTTAGTGTAACTATCAGGTCATGATAGACTGCAACCTTAATTAGCACTACAGCAGTCCAGTGTGATGTGGGAAAGCATGGGTGCAGGAATGGTAGGGACAGTCGCACTGTCCTCATAGTTAGGAGAAGAGAGAGAGAAATGGCTGCTGGTGCTCCATTTACTCTTCCCTTTTCATTCACTAGAAAACTCTAGCGAATGGGGTAATGCTACTCACATATGGGGTTAGCATTCCATCTTCAATTGATGATTTCTCAAAATCCAGAGACACATTTCCATGATGATTCTAAATCCAGCTATGTTTAGGATGAAAGTTAATCTTCAGAGACTCCCACAAGTACTTGAAAAGGTATTGTCAACTACTTTTTAACATAAGCTACTTGACTCTCCTAAGTAATATATATCAGCGAAGTACAATGTCCCAATATCACATGGAAGCACTCACATTGAAACAGGGGGCTCACTCAGCATCTCAGCCTGGGAATCCTTTTTCTGGGCACCACCGTGGATGTGCCCCAGGACATTTATCCCCAGCTGCCCATTACTTCTCATTTCTCAGCTTAGAGGGACAGTTGTGAGGCTGATGATCATGTTCACCCTTAGATCTAGGGCAGGACCAGGAAGTAAGACAGCTGATGATCAGGTTCCCCTATAGATCTAGGGCTATACTGTGATGTAAAGCAGACTTTGAGTTTTAGGTCCTTGGGGCTGTGCTAACAATGGATGTCCACCACACACAGCTCACACAGAATCCCCTCACTCTTTTAAGCCTTCTTTAAAGTTCAAGACAACCGCAGAAAGAATTTTAAAAAGAAACTTTGTTGACATTCATCTCCAGTTTTTCTAGTCTATTCTTCTACATATGTTGCAGAGCTGTTGTTCTTGATCTAGACTTATGTTGGAGCAGAAGAAAACACACTTTAATCTATGTTTTTTTTTTATTCCTCTGCAACTAATTATTAATGTGAACAGATGTGTAGTTATCAATTCAGGTCAAACCATGTTGATAGTCAAGAACATTTTGTATGTTAAAATTTTGGGGTAGCATTAAATATGAAACAATTTACTTATATAAAAAGTAAACTATGGCAAAGTAAATTATCTGTATAACTTAGATGTGTCAACCCAAGGACATGGAAATAAATCGCAATGAAAATACATATTGTACACATTAGAATATATTTGCATAAACAAGTAAAATGAATGTGAATAAACAAGAGTATGTGTTTAAAAATCTTTAAAGAGAACTGAAGATACCTTAACCTTTGAACCTAATTTTGAAGGACAGGGGAAGTTGGTCAAAACAACAGAGAACATATTAGTTTTTTTGACTACTTAATGTGTACCATGTGATAAAAGAATAGTCATTAATTATTATATATATATATATATATATATATATATATATATATATATATAATTATATACATATATATATGTAAAGTAATAGGGTCTAGATGTATTTCAGTACAATTTTTGATAAAATGGTGTTAAATATGATTTGATCCATGCTTTCAGTTTGTAAATATTTGTCTGTATTTTTTGTTAGAAAATCAGACTTAACCTTGAGACCCATTTTTCAGTCTTGTGTCTTCATATGATCCTGCCTTATTCCACAGCCCTCTTAAGCTCCTCATGCCCTCATCCTTGGTTATTGTATCATAATCCGGTGTAGATCCCATTATTTTGACTTCAGTTTTATTTAGAATGAATATAGTTTAGGCCTTGTGGTTCATGCCTATAATTTTAGCAACTCTGGAAATTAACTTACAAAGATCACAAGATAAAGGCTGCCTCATCTATGGGGGGATTGTGGGCTAGGCACTCTAGTGACACCATCTAAAAATCAAAGGTAGAAAGATATCTGGAGATATGGAGTTCACTGTTATATTGCTTCCCAAGTAGGCAAAAAGCAAGAGTAAATCTCCTCAAAGAAATAGTAGTAACAAGAATAATATACCCTAATTAAGTAGGAGTTTTCCTTAGAAATAACTAAGGAGAATAAAATAAGGAAAATAGAATTTTAGATATATCTTTTAGTTTAAAAGGTACAAGATTATTAAGTAAATGCACAAAAATCTCTACATAATGTAGAGGCTGGTATATATTCTGACTGTCTCTAGCTGATTTGAATGTGACATCTTATTCTGGACATTGCTGCTTTTTACTGAAGCCTGGGGAAAATGGCATCCTTTACTGTCTATTATCTCCTACCTCTATATTTATAGGCATTAAAGTAAAATCCTTATCAAGACACAAATAACCTAGGAAACAACATCCATGTCCTCCCTTCCTTTTAGTAGGTAGATATCCATGATTCAACTCACATGACCAGAGCCTTCTAAGTGTATAGTACTTACGGAGTTAGTCTGAGGAGGAGGACTCACTTTGCTGCTGGATTCTAGCTAAGTATTGTGGTTGTAAGATGGATTATCCTTCTACCTCCAAGTTTAGGTCTTTCAGAAACAATCTAGGCAAGATGGGAAAAGCTGAGGAATTTTTTTTTAATTTGATCTACTGGAGGTGTGTTGAAGGTTGGTCATTATAATGTCATGACGATACTTGTGGCCTATAAGAAGAATATAAATTGAATCTAATTACAGTGAGTGTGAGCATCCATCCAATGGGATTTAGCCAGCACTGCTCTATTTCACATCTCATTCCACCACTTAAAAATGTAGACTGTACACCCTAAGCAATAGGAGACTTTCATGGATATTATGATGAAGTAAGAAAGCATAAGATGAGGACTCTAAATTCAAGGAGAAAAATTCAATTTATCACTTTATTTAGATCCATCTGAGCCCTTCAGTTGTGTTTTACTTTGACAGTATTAAGACCTGCCTGTTTAAGGCATATGGTCTGTAGCTTGAAATACATATTCAAAATAATGCTGAAAAACAAAACAGAGCATTATGTTCTTGGGATTTCTGAAAAATATATGACATTTAAGATCTTTCTAATTTTAGAATTAAACTGTTATCAAGTTGACACATTTTACTCAAAATTGTCTCCGTTCGTGATTTCTTAATTGTGTCTACTTCTGTTTTTATTTTTATTTTTGGTTTTTTATTTATTTATTTATTTATTTATTTATTTATTTTATTTTCTATATTCTATGTTTACATTCCAAAGGCTTTCCCCTTTCCCAGTTCCCACCCACCATAGTTCCCATAGTTTCTCTTCCCCCCAAATATTCCCCAATCATTCCCCCTTCCCCTCGGTTTCTTTACTAAACTGGATCCAATCTTTACAGGCCCAGGGTCCTCTCCTTTCTTCTGCTTGGGAATCATTTGAATTGCTATTTGTGTCTTGAGTATTTAGGGCTTCTGGGCTCATTAATATCCACTTATCAGGGATTGCATTTCATGTGCATTCTTTTGTGATTGGGATAATTCACTCAGGATGATATTTTCCAGGTCTAACCATTTACCTACAAATTGCATGAATTCATTATTTTTAATTGCTGAGTAGTATTCCATTGTATAAATATACCACATTTTCTGTATCCATTACTCCTTTGAGGGTTATTTGGCTCCTTCCAATTTCTGGCTATTATAAACAAGGCTGCTATAAACATAGTGGAACATGTGTCTTTATTGCATGCAGGGGAATCCTCTGGGTATATGCCCAGGAGTGGTATGCCAGGGTCCTCTGTAAGTGACATGCCCAATTTTCTGAGGAACCACCAAACTGATTTCCAGAACGGTTTTACCATTTTGCAATCCCACCAACAGTGGAGGAGTGTTCCTCTTTCTCCACATCCTCGCCAGCACTTGTTGTCTCTTGAGTTTCTAATCTTAGCCATTCTGACTGGTGTGAGGTGGAATCTCAGGGTTGTTTTGATTTGCATTTTCCTGATGACTAATGATGTTGAACATCTTTTAAGGTGTTTCTTGGCCATCCAAATTTCTTCTGGTGAAAATTCTTTGTTTAGCTCTGTACCCCATTTTTTGATAGGGTTATTTGGTTCTTTGGGGTCTAACTTCTTGAGTTCTTTGTATATATTGGATATTAGCCCTCTGTCGGATGTGGGGTTGGTGAAGATCTTTTCCCACTTTGTTGGTTGCCATTTTGTCCCTCTGACAGTGTCCTTTGCTTTGCTTCTGTTATTAGATCCTGGATGGTTTTACTCAGATCTTTCACTTGCTTGTTTGTGTTTTCATTTAACTCTTTAAGACATTTTTTGTGTTTGCTCTTTCATGATTTCCACTTGTTGACCCACATTCTCCTGTATTTCTTTAAGTGATTTTTGCATTTCCTCCTTATTGGCTTCTATTTTTTGATCCATATTCTTCTGGTTTCTTTAAGTGATTTTTGTGTTTACCTTGTAAGTTTTTTTTCTCTTTTGATCCATTTTATACTGAATTTCTTTAAGAGATTTACATATGTGTTGGGAGATATTGAGAAAATTTGCAAATATACTGCATATTTGGTTATGTATGGCATGGTTATACAGTAGAATTGAAAACCCTAAGATTTATGTGCTCCTTGAGAACCAAGGGGTGGGGGAAATATTACCCTCCAGTGAGGACAAGAATCTCAAGGAGGTGGAAGCTACATCACTTCAGTGTCCATCAAACACAGACTAAGTCATCAATGGTTGTGTACAAACTAAATTAAATGTCATTGTCCATGACAGAACTAGTTCAAGAACTAGTTGGGCAGAATGAACCAGCATTGGGTCAACAAGGTGATGAGCCATGCAATTTTCAAACAAGAAAAGGAAGGCAAGGGATATGTGGTGTGTGTGGCAGGGAGAAGGACAGGGTTCAAGTGACAGGAAGCGAGCTGGAACAGCCATTCTAATATCAGATAAAATTGTCTTTCAACCGAAAGTCATCAAAAGAGACACAGAAGGCTACTTCTTGCTAGTCAAAGGAAGAATCATCCAATAAGAACTCACAATTCTAAACATCTACGCTCCAAATGCAAGGGCACCCTCATTGATAAAAGAAACATTACTAAAGCTCAAAGCACACATTGCACCTAACACAGTAAATGTGGGGGACCTCAATACTCCACTATCCTAAGTGGACCATTCAGGAAAACAGAAACTAAACAAACAGGGACACAGAGAAACTCATTGAAACTTTGGACTAATTGGATTTAACATTATATATATATATATATATATATATATATATATATATATATATATATACACATTGTTTTTGTTTTTGTTTTTTTTTTGTTGTTGTTGTTTTGTTTGGGTTGTAAGACTTTCTTTGACCCTTTCTATTTCTTTGGGGTTTATAAGTCTGTTTAGACGATCTATTTGATCCTGGTTTAATTTTGGAAATTGGTATCTATCTAGGAAATTGTCCATTTCCTCCAGATTCTCCAGTTTTGTTGAGTATAGTCTTTTGTAGTAAGATCTGATGATTTTTTGAATTTTCTCAGTTTCTGTTGTTATATCTCCCTTTTCATTTCTAATTTTGTTAATTTGAATAATGTCTCCTTGCCCTTTGGTAAGTCTGGCTATGGGATTTATATATCTTGTTGATTTTCTGAAAGAAGCAGCTCCTGGTTTTGTTGATTCTTTGTATGTTTCTCTTTGTTTCTATTTGATTGATTTCAGCCCTGTGTTTGATGATTTTCTGTCTTCTACTCCTGGGTGAAATTGCTTCTTTTTTTCTAGAGCTTTCAAGTGTGCCATTAAGTTGATAGTAAATTCTCTCTACAGTTTCTTTGTGGAGACACTCAGGGCTATGATTTTTCCTCTTAGCACTGCTTTCATTTTATATACATACATATATATATATATATATATATATATATATATATATATATATGATTTTTGGAATTTCCTCAGTTTCTATTGTTATATCTCCCTTTTCATTTCTAATTTTGTTAATTTGAATAATGTCTCCTTGCCCTTTGGTAAGGGTAAATATATATATATAACATTTCATCCTAAAGCAAAAGACTATACCTTTTTCTCAGCACCTCAAGGTACCTTCTCCAAAATCAACCATATAATTGGTCACAAGACAGACTTCAAGAAATATAAAATGATTGAACTAATCCCATGCCTCCTATCAGATCACCATGAGTAAGAGTGTTCTTCAATAGAAAAAAAAGAGAGAGACAGAAAATTCTCATACATGTGGAGGCTGAACAATATTCTATTCAATGATACCTTAGTTCCTGGAAAAATGAAAGAAAGAAGGAAATTAAAGATTTTTTAAAATTTAATGAAAATGAAGGCACAATATACCCAAATCTATGGGACACAATGAAAGCAGTGCTAAGAGGAAAATCATAGCCCTGAGTGTCTCCACAAAGATACAGGAGAGAGCATATACTATCAATTTAAAGGCGCACTTGAAAGCTCTAGAACAAAAAGAAGCAATTTCACCCAGGAGGAGTAGAAGACAAGAAATCATCAAACTCAGGGCTGAAAGCAATCAAGTAGAAACAAAGAGAACCATACAAAAGAATCAACAAGACCAGGAGCTGGTTCTTTCAGAAAATCAACAAGATAGATAAACCCCTAGCCAGACTTACCGAAGGGCAAGGAGACAGTATTCAAATTAACAAAATTAGAAATGAAAAGGGAGATATAACAACAGAAACTGAGGAAATTCAAAAAATCATCAGATCTTACTACAAAAGACTATACTCAACACAACTGGAGAATCTGGAGGAAATGAACAATTTCCTAGATAGATACCAATTTCCAAAATTAAACCAGTCTCAAATAGATCGTCTAAACAGACTCATGACCACCAAAGAAATAGAAAGGTTCAAAGAAAGTCTTACAACCCAAACAAAACAACAACAACAAAAACAAAACAAACAAACAAACAAACACAGGACCAGATGGTTTTAGTGCAGAATTCTGTCAGACATTCAAAGAAGTCCTGATAACAATACTCTTCTAACTATTCCAAAAAATAGAAACAGAAGGAACACTACCCAACTTATTCTATGAAGCCACAATTACCCTGATACCAAAACCACACAAAGATTCAACTAAGAAAGAGAACTACATGCCAATTTCCCTTATGAATATCGATGAAAAAATACTAAATAAAATACTTGCAAACCAAATCCAAGAACACATCAAAACAATCATTCACTATTGTAGTGGCTATTCCTGGTTGTCAACTTGACTATGTCTGGAATGAACTAAAAGATGTACAGAAGATCATTTGTGGATCTCAGACATTAGAACAAGAAGCAGTGGAAGCTGAAATTGACTTGGGGACCCCAAGATATTAAAGATGCCAGAGCCACAGAATACCTGCCAAGGAAAGCTGCTAACAGGGAGTGGAACAAGCCTAGGAGAAAGAACCTTGTTGAAGTCAACAAAGATGAAAAACGAGTTGGATATTTGAAGACTGCTTTGCCATCAAACATGGAGATGCAGAGTTTGGAATTTGCCCAGCTGGTTTCCTGTCTTGCTTGGGGGATTACTGTTAAGTGATAGGATGAACCACAAATGAGACCTTGAACTTTGGACTTTTAACACTGTTGAGGCTGCTATAGTTTACAGGGACTTTTGAAGTTGGACTAAATGTATTTTGCATTATGCTTTGTTTCACTATGGCCCCCATAGACTCATTTGAACAAGCCTATGGGGGCCAGGGAGTGGAATGTGATGATTGGTATATGATTGGACCAGGAAGTGAACTTATTTGGAAGGGTGGCCTTGTTGGAGTAGGTGTGTCACTGTGGGTGTGGGCTTAAGACCCTACCCCTGGCTGCCTGGAAGTCAGTCTTCCACTAGCAGCCTTCGGATGAAGATGTAGAACTCTCAGCTCCTCCTGCACCATGCCTTCCTGGATGCTGCCATGTTCTGCCTTGAATACAATGGACTGAACCCCTGAGCCTGTAAGCCAGCCCCAATTAATGTTGTCTTTTATAAAACTTGCATTGGTTATGGTGTCCTTTCACAGCAGTAAAACCCAAAGTAAGACAACCATGATCAAGTTGGCTTCATCCCAGATATGCAGGGATGGTTCAATATGTGGAAATCCATCAACGTAATCAACTACATAGACAATCTCAAAGAAAAAAACCACATGGTCATCTCATTGGATGCTTAAAAAGCATTTGACAAAATTCTGCATTCTTTCATGCTAAAGTCTTGGAAAGAACAGGAATTCAAGGCCCATATCTAAACATATTAAAAGCAACTTACAGCAGACCAGTAGCCAACATCAAGGTAAATGGAGAGAAACTTGAAGCAATCCCACTAAAATCAGGGACTAAACAAGGCTACCCCCACTCATCATATCTCTTCAATATAGTACTTGAGGTACTAGCTAGAGCAATTCGACAACATAAGGAAGCCAAAGGGATACAAATTGGAAAAGAAGAAGTCAAACTATCACTATTCGCAGATGATATGATAGTATACTTAAGTACCCCAAAAACTCCACCAGAGAACTTGTACAACTGATAAACAACTTCAGCCAAGTGGCTGGTTATAAAATCAACTCAAGTAAATCAGTAGCCTTCCTATACGCGAAGGATAAGCAGGCCTAGAAAGAAATTAGGGAAATGACACCCTTCACAATAGCCACAAATGATATAAAGTATCTTGGTGTGACTCTAACCAAACAAGTCAAAGATTTATATGACAAAAACTTCAGGTCTCTGAAGAGGGAAATTGAAGAAGACATCAGAAAATGGGAAAATGTTCCATGCTAGTGGGTTGGCAGGATTAATATAGTTAAATTGGCAATCTTACCAAAAGCAATATACAGATTCAACATAATCCCCATCAAAATCCCAACTCAGTACTTTATAGAGTTAGAAAGAGCAATTCTCAAATTCATCTGGAATAACAAAAAACCCAGGAGAGCTAAAACTATCATCAACAGCAAACGAACTTCTGGGGGAATCAATATACTGGACCTCAAGCAATATTACAGAGCAGTAGTATTAAAAACTGCATGGTATTGATTCAGTGACAGGGAGTCAGATCAATGGAATAGGATCGAAGACCCAGAATTGAACCCACACATCTATGGCCAATTGATCCTCGACAAAGGAGCCTAAAACTTCCAGTGGAAAAAAGATAGCCTTTTCAACAAATGGTGCTGGCTCAACTGGAGGTCAACATGCAGAAGAATGCGAATTGATCCACTCTTATCTCCTTCCACTAAGCTCAACTCCAAGTGGATCAAGGACCTCCTCACAAAATCAGACACACTAAAACTAATAGAAAAGAAACTGGGGAAGACCCTTGAGGAAATTGGCTCAGGGGGAAGGTTCCTGAACAGAACACCAATTGATTATGCTCTAAGGGCAAGGGTAGACCAATGGGACCTCATAAAATTACAAAGTTTCTGTAAGGCAAACAACACTGTCAGAAGGACAAATCGGCAACCACCAAATTGGGAAAAGATCTTCACCAACCCCACATCCGACAGAGGGCTAATATCCAATATATACAAAGATCTCAAGAAGTTAGACCCCAAAAACCCAAATATCCCTATCTGTTATGGTTTGTATATGCTTTTCCCAGGGAGTAGCACTATTAGGAGTTGTGGCCTTGTTGAAGTAGGTGTGTCACTGTGGGTGTGGGCTTAAGACCTTCACCCTAGTTGCCTGGAAGTCAGTCTTCTACTAGCAGCCTTCAGATGAAGATGAAAAACTCTCAGCTCCTCCTGTACCATGCCTGCCTGGATGCTACCATGCTTCTGCCTTGAGGAGAATGGACTGAACCTCTGAGCCTGTAAGCCAACCCCAATTAAATGTGGTCTTTTATAAAACTTGCATTGATCATGGTGTCTGTTCACAGCAGTAAAACCCTAACTCTCCAAAAGTGGGGTACAGAGCTAAACAAAGACTTTTCACCTGAAGAAATTTGGATGGCTGAGAAACACCTTAAGAGATGTTCAACATCATTAGTCATTAGAGAAATACAAATCAAAACAACCATGAGGATTCACCTCACACCAGTCACAATGGCTAAGATCAAAATCTCAGAAGACATCAGGTGTTGGGGAGGATGTGGAGAAAGAGGAACACTCCTCCACTGCTGGTGGGACTGCAAGCTGGTACAACCACTCTGGAAATCATTCTGGTGATTCCTCAGAAAACTGGACATGATACATCCGGAGGACCAAACCATACCACTCCTGGGCATATACTCAGAAGATTCCCCATCATGCAATAAGATTACATGCTCCTCTATGTTCATAGCAGCCTTATTTATAATAGCCAGAAGCTGGAAGGAATGCAGATGTCCCTCAATGGAGGAATGGATACAACAAATGTGGTATATATACACAATGGAGTACTATTCAGCCATTAGAAACAATGAATTCATGAAATTCTTAGAGAAATGGATGGAGCTGGAGAATGTCATACTAAGTGAGGTAACCCAGTCTCAAAAGAATACCCATGGTATGCACTCACTGATAAGCGGATATTAGCCTAGAATCTTGGGACAACAAAGACACAATTCATATACCAAATGATGTCTGACAAGAAGAAAGCAGTGGACACTGGGGCTGGAATGGATCAAAACATCAGTGTAGAGGAATACCAGAACAGAAATTTCTTATGTGATGCATGCAAATGGCAACTGTGGTAAGCCATAGTCAAGCCGTCAATAGACTTGGTACTATGTCCAAGATCCCTACTGCCAATAGCAATCATCCTAATAGAAATTTGTGACAGCTGCGATCCAAAACTAGTAGTGATGTCAACAATCCTGCCTGCCACCCGAGATTTGTATGACTAATTTCTTCTGTCTTCTGTATTAGTGTTGATGTCAGTCATATATACCTAGTAACAGACTCCATTGTCCATACTGTTTTGGGCAACATTGTTGTCAGTGATCCCAGCTGGCACCAGAAAACCATGTTATTATCACTAATCCAAAGTGCCTGCAGAGATTGTGATGTCAGTCATCATTATTTCCTCTAGTAGTCATATTTAAACCCATTGTATGTGAAAATTCAGCACAGATTGCTAATAAATACTATCTCTAAGGCCAATATTGTCTACAGACAAGTTAAAGGTCAATACTGTTTCCTCCTATCATATTGAGTTGCATGTTCTGAGATATGCTACATTGAGGTCACATATATAGTGGCAACAGTCAACATTGTATGTCCACAATACTTTAATTCTCCAGAAGCCATGATGTCAGTGGTCCCTGCTGTCTCATGGGACCACATTAATATGAGGGTCTCCAACTACCATTGGAATTTTTACTAATATATATTTTTTATGCTTCCGCCCAAACTCTACAAAGTTTACTGTCATCTGAAACCAACCTGCCCCTAGAGAAAAGGTTTCTATATATGGTTCTCCCTGTCCTCTGAAAAAGTCTTGATGTGCCTGATATTTCTTTGCAACAGATCCAGTGGTATATCCTAGATCCCTGATGGCACAGGTAGCCAGGTCATCAGTGGTCCTGAATGCCAATTTGGACTTGATTTATGACATGTGTGATCCAAAGTGCCAAGTGAAATGGATTGACATAACTCATCCATGCTTGTCTTGGTAAAGAAGATTGAGATCACAGTAAATGTTGTCTTTGAAGTGATCACTGATGACTGAGATCCTTCAGCCAGAAATGTCTATTGTGAAGGTCATGGTCAGTGATGCTATCTAAGTTTAGAATGATATAAGTGATGTGTGCTGCTAGTAAAGATGCCTTCAAGAATTGTGATCCTACCTGCATCCTGAAGGTATGTTTATATCAGTGCTCCATGCTGTTACCAGCATGTGATGCCATGGTGGAGATAATCATTGCCATTTCTGTAGCAATGATCCTGTCAGTACTGCATGAAGTGAACAGCAATCATAATGGAGTCATGGTTCCTGTTGCTGAAGAAGACCAAGCTGATGGCTATGGTCTATGCTGCTGCTTGAGAATTCATTAAATTCCAACATACATAGTGCACTGAAGATAATTTTGAGGCAAGTGTCCCGAGTTGGCCCTAGAGATCAGATTGATGTTTGAGATCCTACCTGCAATAGGAAATACTGTAATATGCATACTGATGCATGCACACAGCTTACAATGTTGACCATGGAATTTATAATATCCTTACTGCCTTCATAAGAGTTCCAGATACTGCAGAAGTCATTTATAACCTTACAATCTTCTGCCCTCAGAATCTATCATGATGTCTATGATATAAACCTGTGGCAATAGACAACATGGTATTGCCAAAGATCTATGTGACCATTGTCAACCTTGTAGCCAGTTATGTGTGCTGTCATTAAGAACCATGTTAATATTACTAAAATATTAACTAGTAAGAATACCTGCAGTAAATATGATGATGCCAATCATCTCTGCTGCCTCTAGTAGTCATATTGAAACACATAGTCTATGAAGCTTCTTATGAGATTATTAAAACCAAGGAAAGCAGAGGCCAGCAGAGTCTCCCATGAAGGTCAAGGTCATTACTGCTCCCTCAGGTCATTCTGAGTTCTACGTCCTATGTTATATTGAGGCCACATGTATAGTGACAACAGACACCATTTTATGTCCATGAGATTTTAGGTTTCTCACAGCCATTATGTCAGTGATAGATGCTGCGCTTGTGTCCACAATAATACAAGTGACCACATTAATATAAGTTGGTAGTTATATTAATAATCAATAATCATGTCTAATGTCTTAATTATGTGAATTTTGTATGCTGTTACTGAGTGATTCTTTGATGCTTGTGTTCTACTTACAAACTGATGCTATCCTGATGTCAGTGCTACATGATGTAGCAAACAATCATGATGGAGTCCATTGTTTCTATTGCTGATGGTGACCTTTGTGATGGCTATGATATGTGTTGCTGCTTGAGAAATGATGAATTCTAAGGTCTGTACTGACCCTTGAAGTCATATTTAGGTAAGTGTCCTGAGCTGGTATTGAAGAGCAGACAGATGTCTGAGATAATATCTTCAACAGCTCTGATGACAGGTCTGATGCATTTGTACAGTCCCTGCTGTGGATCATGAGTTCATTGATAGATATATAATGAGAAGAGACTGCATTGTATTTGTACACTCTCAGATTCAAATGTTTGACAGTGATCATTTTTCTCACTTGGAAACACATGTATATGAGAGATTACAATCTATACTGATGACAGTGATACAAGTTTTTTCACCTGTGAGATTGTTGGTGAGAAGTATACCCTCAGCTATTATAAGGTTGATGTCAATAATCCATTCTGATCATAAGGATGTGCTTCTGGTTCACTATCCTACATCCTCTGTGAAACTAACTTGATGTTCCTGATACTTACTGGGAATAGAGAGATATCACGGTATATCCAAATTCCCAAATGCCACAGGAAACCTGGATTTTAATCATCCTTACTGACACATGGAGCCAAAATGTCACATCAATTATACTCTCTGATAAGAGAAATATATTGATATCATTCATTTATTTTCCCATTTTTAACCACATTGTTATCTGTAGTCAGTGTTGTCTCTGAAAACATTGGTGATGACTTCTTTACTGTGGCCAGAAGTGTCATGTATTAAATTCCAGGTCAGTATTCATATTTTCTAGTCCTACCCCAAAACAAATCAAAACAAATCAAACAAAAATATAAAAAAAAGAACAAAAAACAAAACACACACACCCACACACACACTCACACACTCACACAAACAAACAAACAAACAAACATAAAATCAAAGAAAGAAAGAAAAAAAACACTGTTGATAGCAACAATCTGTGTTGCTGCATGAGAAGAGGCTTAATTCCAAGTCCCACACTGAAAGGTATGATCGTATTGAGTTTAGTGTTCTTAGCTTGCACGAGGAATTATATTTATTCCTTAGATCCTACCTACCATGAAAACTATGGCAAACTTTCTGATACATTCACGTGTTTTCTCTTTTTAGATCTTGTTATAAGTAATATTCTTGATGCTAACAGGAGAGTTATTAATGTGATTGAACCCTCCTGCCACTGTAGAAGAGCTCTATGCCCATAATTACTTCTTCTCTCTGAATCTATGTTCTAGCCAGTGATACAGCTGTCAATAGACTTGGCACTATGTCCAATATCCCACTGCCAAAATAAATCATCCTAATAGAAATTTGTGACAACGTGCCATCTCCCAGTTGCACAAGAAGCCAGTTAATTACCCAGTGACATGGAGGAGACAGCCAGCAACAGTGAGACCTGCACTAAAGCTCAGAGTTGCCAGTCAGGAACCCTCCAGCAGGAGCCTTCTCTTTCTGTCTTTGGCTTGAACTATCCTCTGCCATGCACAGAGGTAGCTAAGCACTCAGGAGTGCAGAGATGCCTGGCAGTATAGTAGAACAACCTCTGCTGCACAGAGAATACAGCGAGATACCCTGTCTACACAGGAGTCTAGGAACATCCTGGAACAGGAGTCTTCCAATTACTGCCTGCACACAGGTTTGATCAAGGCCACATAGCTACATACCCAAATACAAATACAAGAGAGCAGTTTTCACAGAAGTACTTACATACCAGTGTATACAGAGAGAATGGGTCTCCCAGTAGAACAGAGAAGACACAGTCAGATACAGCAACACCAGCTACAAACAGAGATAACCAGGTAGCAAAAGGCAAACTCAAGAAAAACACCAACAAAAACAAAACCAACGTGGCTCCATCTGAACCAAGTTCTCCATCAAATTCAAGTTCTGTGTACCACAACACACCAGAAAAGCACGACTTGAATTTTAAAAAACCTCATGATGCTGATAGAGGATTTCATGGAGGTCATAAATAACTCCCTTCAAGATATTCAGGAGAACATAAGTCAAAAGTTAGAATCCCTTCAAAATGAAACAAAAAAAATCAAAGAAATACAGAATATGTGTTAACATATAGAAAACCATAAAGGAAAAACAAAAAAAAATCATTAAAGAAATGCAGGAGAACATTGGGTCAAGAGGCAGAAGTCTTGAAAGATGAAACACAAAAATCCCTTAAAGAATTACAGGAAAACACAAACAAGAAAAAAAACTGAGAAATAACATCCAGGATATAAAAACAGAATAAACAACTAAGAATCACAAAGGGAGACAAATTTGGAAAGAACTCCGGAGTCATAGATGCAAACATCAAGATGAGAATACAAGAGATAGAAGAGAGAATCTAATGTGCTAAATATACCATAGAAAGCATTGACTCAACAGTAAAAGAAAATGCAAAATGCAAAAAGTGTGTAACCAAAGTCATCCAGGAAAT
Source organism: Apodemus agrarius (assembly GCA_964023405.1). Lineage (NCBI taxonomy): Eukaryota > Metazoa > Chordata > Mammalia > Rodentia > Muridae > Apodemus > Apodemus agrarius. Next base: position 3,637,934 of record OZ030029.1, read on the forward strand.
CCAGGATACAAAAAGAAGAAGAAAAAAAAAAAAAAAAAACCTCAGGATTATAGGAAGAGAGTGAAGGTTTACAACTTAAATGGCTAGTAAGTACCTTCAACAAATTCATAGAATAAAACTTCCCTAACTTAAAGAACTGTATGCCCATAAATATATAAGAAGTCTTGAGAACTGCAAACAGACTGGACCATAAGATAAATACCTCCCGACACATAATAATCAAAACATTAAAGGTACTAAACAAAGAATATTAGAAGAAGTGAGGGGGAAATGCCATGTAACATACAAAGGAAGACCTATCAGAATTACCCCAGACTTCTCACCAGAGATGATGAGAGCTTGAGTTTCCTGGGCAGATCTCATTCAGACTCTAAGAGAACACAAATGCTAGCCCAGACTACTATACACAGAAAACCTCTCAAAAACCATAGATGGAGAAACCAAGAAAAGTTCCTGAACAGAGAATCAATTGCCTATGCCCTCAGAATTAGAATGGGCTAAAGGAACCACATAAAATTACAAAGATTCTGTAAGGCAAAGGATAATGCCAACAGGACAAAGCGGCAACTAACAAATTGGGAAAAGAACTTTATCAACCCTACATCTGACAGAGGGCTAATATGAAAAATAGACAAAGAACTCAAGAAGATTCACATGTTGTTTTAGATATCCGTGTATTTTTTACTTATCTGTATGTAGAATAGAATTTGTTTAAATGCCTTTATATAATTGTGTTAAATTTGAGATAGAATTTTACTGAATATTTAAATTACTTTTGGTCAGATGGCATTTTCACTATGTTAATCCTTCGAATCTTCAAGCATATGAAATATTTCCGTCTTCTAATATCTAAAGTTACATAGTATTTTCACTTGCTTCATTAGAATTACGCAAAGATATTTTATATTATATGATTCATGGCTACTGTAAAGGGTGTTATTTCCCTAATTTATTATCAGTCCATTTATTATTTATAAGAAGGGAGGCTACTGCTTTCTATAAGTTTATATCCAGCCACATTGGTGAAGGTGGTTACCAGATCACTTATGTATAGTATAATATCCATAATAGCAATAGTTTGACTTCTTCCTCTTCTATTTTTATCCCGTTGAACTCCTTTACTTGTGTAATTAGTGTGGCTCTAACTTTAATTACTATATTAAATAAATAGGGAGACAATCAGCAGCCTTGTTTTGTCCTCGATTTTATGAAACTTTTTAAAGTTTCTCTACACTCAATTTCATGTTGACTAGTAGCTTCCAGGATATTATTTTGATGGAGTTTATGTATGTGGCTGGTATTCCTGAACTCCCTAAGACTTTTAACAAGAAGGCTTTGGATTTTGGCAAAGGCTTTTTAAACATTGTTTGAGAAGATTATATGATTTTTTTCTTTCAATGTGAAAATATATTGGACTATTTTGACAATTTTCATAATCCGAGCAATTGGAAGGAAGAGGCAGGTGGATTTCTGAGTTTCAGGCCATCTGGTCTACGGAGTGAGTGCCAGTTCTCTACATAGAGAAACCCTGTATCAGAAAAAAAAAATCCATATAGAACATCAAGTAGACATATGATAATCAAAGACTTTATATCCAGTGAAATAAAACTACTAAAATCTCTTAAGAAAACTGAAAAATTCTTGTATAAGTCTTACCCACTAAAACAGCACCTGACTTTTAAATGGATAATCTATTTCTATATAGACAACTAACACAGATATCAGAGAAGACTGCAATAAAAAACAAAAAGTATCATTACTATCAACAAAAGAGGAGAAACATTGCACAGTATAATTACCACTGAGCCATTTCTCTAGCAATCTAGGTCTACGAAAGGGAAACATCAGTCTGAAGATAAGGTATGTATTCAAGAGGACAGAAATAATAAATAGCCCTGTTCTCAGGAAAAGTGTATGGCAACAACAAAATAACAAAGGCCCATACACACTGCACTTTATAATGCTAAACATTAACTGTATCACAAAAATAAAAAAAAATCACAGAATAATAGTAAATGGAGAGAAATTTGAAGCAATCCCAATAAAATCAGAACTAGACAAGGCTGCCCTTTCACTTCATAGATATTCAATATAATACTTAGAGTTCAACCTAGAGCAATTAGAAAACAAAAGGAAGTAAATGTCAAACAAATTACAAAAATAACAGACTATCACTATGTGCAGAAGAATAAGATGGTACACTAAAACACCCCCCAAAACTCCTCCAGAGATCTCCTAAAGCTGATAAACTTCAGCAAAGTGGCCAAATATAAAATTAACTCAAGCAAATCAGATGTCATCCTATACTCAAAGGATAAACAGGCTGAGATTGAAATTAGGGAAATGGCATTCTTCACAATAGCCACAAACAATATAAAGAATCTCGGTGTGAGTGTAACCAGACAAGTGAAAGGTCTGTATGACCGGAACATTAAGAATCTGAAGAAAGAAATAAAAGAAGACATCAGAAGAATAAAAGGTCTCCCATGTTCATGGATTGGCAGAATTAATATAGTAAAATGGCCATCTTCAAAAATGCAAAATACAAATTCAGTGCAATCCCCAGCAAAATTCCAACTCATTTCATCATAGAGTTAGAAAGAGCAATTCTCAAATTCATCTGGAATAACAGGAAGAAAAAAACCATGATAGCTAAAACTATTATCAACAGTAGAACAACTTCTGGTGGAATCATTATCTCAGATCTCAAGCAGTTCTACAGAGCAATAGTGTTAAAAAGTGCATGATATTGGCACCATGACAGGCAGGTAGATCAAACGAACCGAAGTCGAGAAAGAACTCACCCACCTATGGTCACTTGATCTTTGACAAAGGAGCTGAAACCATCCGGTGGAAAGCATACAGAGTTTTCAAAAAATGGTGTTTGTTCAACTGATTTTGAAAAATGCAAATTGATCCATTCTTATGGCCTTGTACAAAGCTCACTTCTTCAAAGAGTAGAAAGATCCACTTTCAAGTTCATCTGGAATAACTAAAACCCTGGATAGCAAAAGCTATTCTCATCAATATAAGAACTTTTAGGAGAATCACTATCCCTGACCTAGAGCTCTACTGAAGAGAAATCATGATAAAAATACATGGCATATGTAGAGTGACAAGCAGGCGGATCAATGGAATAGAATGGAAGACCCAGAAAAAAACCTACACACCTATGATGACAAGATCGTTGACAAAGGAGCTAAAATCATCCAGTGTGTGTGTGTGTGTGTGTGTGTGTGTGTGTGTGTGTGGTGGGGGTAACATCATTTTCAACAAAGGGTTCTAGCAGAGAATGCTAATAAATCCATTCTTATCTGCTTGAACAAAACAAATAAAAGTTAGTCAATTAACACATAAAACCACATATACTGAAACTAAGGGAAATAAAAGTGGAGAAGAGCCTAGACCACGTGGACATAGGGGAAAATTTCCTGAATAGACACTAATAGCTTATGCTCTAAGATCAATAATTGACAAATGGTACCTCACAAGATTACAAATCTCCTGTAATGCAAAGGACATTTTCAATAGAACAAAACTGGCAAAAAAAAAAAAAAGATTGGGAAAAGATCTCTATCAACCAACCCTCCATCTGAGAGGGGGCTAATATCCAACATATAGAAAGAAGACAGAACTTCAGAATGTACCAGAGACCTGGGAGTTGAGAGAATCTCAGGACTCAAATGGAGCAAACTTAGATAAAATGCCTATCCATAGGGAGAGGAAACTTATAAGCCCACCTCCAGCAGCTAGAAAGATAGGGCATCAAATGAAGGGGGCGATCCCGCAAACACAACACTGACATGTAATTATTCCTGTCTGAAAGAACTGCAGGAATGGAAATGAAGAGGAGCCTGAGCAAGAGAAGGACCAGGGACAGGCCCACAGTGGGATCTAGCTCAAGGGGAGGCCCTAATATCTGACACTTAGTTTTCCTTCAGGGTTGAGGGGTTGAGTATCTTGCAAAGAGATCTGACAGGGATGTCTCAAAATTCAACCAATTCCAGCAGAATATGAATTAGAAGCCAGTACCTTGAAAATATGTTTCTAGGGTACATAAAACAGTATCTAAGCTGACATACTGTTGATAGTTGTACATACTTGCAACACCTATGAAATATGACAATAACCAATACAGCAAAGTATGAAAATAGATACTATAAGTGGGACTTATATGTCAGGAGAAACCAAATCTTTTATTAGACTTAACTTTATTTTCTTTGCCTGATGCTGGAACAGTTTTCAGTCTTTCATTTATTTTGACAGTAACAAAATGATGTTCTGTAGAGCCTTCTAAAGTTCAACCGTTTATGACTCTTTGTTTGTCTCTATTCTTATCCCATTCAGGTCCCTTGAATGTGACCAAGTCACAGATTTTCACTCTGACAAATTAATATTCCTAATATAATATAAAACAGGTGTAATGCAAATGAAATATAAAAAACCCATCCTTTTGAATACTTCCTATTTTAATTTACATGTGTTCAATTAGCTTTAATCAACTGTATTCTGTAATGTGAAGGGCTGAAAATCCTAGTAATCAATACATGTTTACATTTTAAATGACATATCACACCAAGCTAAGTAAAGAATTTGTTTACAAGTACCAGCATTTTCTCTACAAGGATAATTATCTTTGCAGCATCCAGCATTTCCTTTATTTCTTTTACTGAAGATTTGTAAACATAAGTAAACCTAGAATGCCACAAGAAATCTCTTATTGCTTGTAAATTCAACAATTAAAAGCATGTAGAATTAAAACACAAAAATAATATTACTTTTTTTTGTAAAAATTATAAACTTACAGAGAAGCAAATCAGGGAAAAGCCACCATTCACAATAAAATTAATATTTATAAAATATACACACAATGAACACAAACTTTTCTTGTCAACTGGTTATTCTACAACCCAAACCGGAAAATGGCTATTTTTTTCAAAATTGGTTTAATTATTTAAGGATTAAAAAAATTTAAAGTTCGAAACCAGCTCGCCGGCCCCTGGACCAGTGGTAGTGGCAGGCCTCCATATTGCAACCAGGACACAGCTGGAAAGGCCCAGGCTCTGTGGGACATCCCCGCACCCTCTGGCCGAGCACCTAGGCTGCGTTCTGCAACTAGCTCGCCAGCCCCTGGACCAGCGGTAGCAGCGGGCCTCCATATTGCAACCAGGACACAGCTGGAAAGGCACAGGTAAACACTCCTTCCAGGGCTACCCTAACAGGGGGATCTGCTAGGGTCTCGGAGCCAAGCAGGCTGAGTTCTGCCTAGGCTCTGTGGGACATCCCCACGCCCTCAGGCCGAGCACCAAGGCTGTGTTCTGCAACCAGCTCGCCGACCCCTGGACCAGCAGTAGCGGCGGGCCTCCATATTGCAACCAGGACACAGCTGGAAAGGCCAAGGCTCTGTGGGACATCCCCGCACCCTCTGGCTGAGCACCGAGGCTGTGTTCTACAACCAGCTCGCCAGCCCCTGGACCAGCGATAGCGGCAGGCCTCCATATTGCAACCAGGACACAGCTGGAAAGACCCAGGTAGACACCCCTTCCAGGGCTACCCTCACGGGGGATCTGCTAGGCTCTCGGAGCCAAACAGGCCGAGTTCCTTGCAACCAGGACACAGCTGGAGAAGCCCAGGTAGACAGACTCAAACAGGGGCTACAATCGCATGGGTGGCAGCCTGCTTATGATCCCTTAAAGCAGCAGTCACACATATTCACCAGTAGAGAAACAAGAGGATGTGGAGAAAGAGGAACACTCCTCCACTGTTGGTGGGATTGCAAAATGGTAAAACCGTTCTGGAAATCAGTTTGGCGGTTCCTCAGAAAATTGGGCATGTCACTTACAGAGGACCCTGGCATACCACTCCTGGGCATATACCCAGAGGATTCCCCTGCATGCAATAAAGACACATGCTCCACTATGTTTATAGCAGCCTTGTTTATAATAGCCAGAATTTGGAATGAGCCCAAATATCCCTCAAAGGAGGAATGGATACAGAAAATGTGATATATTTATACAATGGAATACTGCTCAGCAATTAAAATAATGAATTCATGCAATTTGTAGGTAAATGGTTAGACCTGGAAAATATCATCCTGAGTGAATTAACCCAATCACAAAAGAATGCACATGAAATGCAATCACTGATAAGTGGATATTAATGAGCCCAGAAGCCCTAAATACTCAAGACACAAATAGCAAGTCAAATGATTCCCAAGAAGAAGAAAGGAGAGGACCCTGGGCATGTAAAGATTGCATCCAGTTTAGTAAAGAAACCGAGGGGGGAGGGGGAATGATTGGGGAATAGTTGGGGGGGAGAGGAACTATGGGAACTATGGTGGGTGGGAACTGGGAAAGGGGAAAGCCTTTGGAATGTAAACATAGAATATAGAAAATAAAAATAAAATAAAAAAGAATGTCCCCAAATTAGACCTCTCAGCTTAATTCAGGCCTTCTGGAAGATCCCCCCCGCACTGGCTTTGAGAAGGGTAGTTTGATCGCTTCCTTAGAAATACAAACCAACTGGGTTTTATCCAGTGTGGGTCAGACTCAGGGAGAGGTGTCTGGCTGACTTACATAGTTCCCACTGGGTTCCCAGCAGATGGGAGGAACTGCTAGTTCAAAGTCACTTTGTTGTAAAGTGTTTGCCTGGTGGAAAAAAGATGTCATGCAAAGGACTCCAAAAGATGGATCGATGGTGACTCCAGGGCCACCCTGACCCCTTGAGCCCATTCTGGCCTCCTTTTGCTGTTTAAAGAGAGTGGTAGCAAACACCTTGTTGTGAGAACGGATGCTAGTGTGCCTAAGACAGCAAGCACAGAATGTGGCATGTAACAGACCTTCCCTCAATGATCATAATATTTATTATTTTTGCAATGCTTTCTGGCTGATGTCATGCTGGACAATAAACGGAGCATTGAGCTGCCCATTTTTCTAGGTCACTGTGTTCACAGCTGGGGGGCTGAGCCCAACTGCAGTTCACTTGGAACTGGGATTAGTTCTCAGGCAAACAATGGGAAACCGGCAACAGGGGCAAGGAGTACTACTGACCTATTAATCGGTCTATCTTACTTGGGAGCCTGGACTACCCGATGTGATTAGCAAGTTTGAGGCTTGTGCAGCAAACAAAGTAAGTTCTACAACACAGTGTTAAATGACCTGAAACTATATTCTACACTATACTGTTTCACTTCCAAGATCATTGGCTGGAACCGACAAGGACTACAACAACGACGACGAAGATGATGACAACGACGACGACTATGATGATGATGACGATGATGATGATGATATTAATTTTCAGACAGAGTTTCCCTTTGTAGACCTGGTTGACTTTCAACTCATTTTGTAGACCAAGCTGGATTTGAACTAACCTGTGAAAATCTTCCAGCCTCAGCTTCCCATCCCTGCTGAGATAACAGGACTGTACTACCACGCTTGGCTTTTGACCATTCAATGGTGCAGAGTTTGCCCAGTGAAAGGCCAACTTCTGGGGAGTCCCCCAGGTTGCACATGAAACTGAGGTGGATGGCAGGAGGGAGAGTGTGTCACTAAGGGGACGGTGATGGTGGCAAAGGATGAACCCAGCTGTGTGTGCCTCACAGCTGCTGCTGTTTGTAGAAACCACTGCTCTAGGGTCTCCTGGTAAAGCATCACCCCAAGACATGCTCTCCAGTGGTAGCCATCTTAAGAGCAGGCCCACTGCTAAGGAGTGGTGCTGTTACCAGTCCCCTTAGGGTTCAACCACATCACCGAAGCCTGACGAGGCTGTCTCTGAACTGCCCATGCTCTGCTGAGGCCAAGGTATCTATCTCTCTACAATTCACACTCCATTCTTCCGGCTTCTGATTCAGAAGTGTGAGAAGTGTAGAGAACGGCAGGTGTGAGCTGGCATATCTTGATGGCGTCTCCACATCCTCAACTTCAATGTCTTCTTCCTTTGTTGTTGTTGTTGGAGCCAGGTCTCTCTATCTAGCCCAGGCTAGCCTTAAACTCACAAGGGTGGTTCTCCTGTCTCAGCCTCCCTAGTGCTAAGTCTAGTGGCATGTACTCTATAGCAGCCTTTCTAAAAAAAATAATTTAAAAATCAATAATTAATTCTCGTGTATGCGTAAGAGCATGCATTGGCCATGGTACTTGGGCACAGTTGAGAGGCCAGTTTGTGGAAGTCAGTCCTCTCCGCCATGTCGATGTGGGGGATTACGTGTCGGTCGTTAGGCTTGGCAGCCAGTGCCTTGACATATGAGCCTGTTTGCCCAGCAGACCTGTCTCCTTCTCTCCCACTGAGAAACTAAAACTGACATGCACGTGACGACCGCATCGAAATGGAGGCGAAGGCGGAGCAGCTGCTCCGATCGCTCCACCAGGGCGGCACGCTCATCTTCCTCTCAGAGCGCCAGGTCCTGTCCAGACATTCACCTCTTATACAGTTCCTTTAGTGGGGACAAGCCGTGGCAAAGGGATTTCCTTCCACTTCAATACAGTCTCTCATTTCTGCTGTCCAGCTGACTTCCCCGCTGAAAGCACAGCTAGCATCGTTAACCTTGTACTGGGCCACACACTGGACAGATTGTTTTAAGAATGCTAACATTTGCACAGCCTTGATGAGGTAGGTGTGAGGATGATGATGGTGATGACGGTAATGGTGATGATGATGATTATAGAAAGCATCGCAAGAGGCCCAGGATCTGCCTGGAACTTGCTGTGACCTTGAACTTTGGTGCCCTTGACTCTAAGTGCTGGGATTGTCAGGCCTATTTTAATGCAATACTGAAAATTCAGGGCTTCAAGCATGAAGCCCAGGCAATACTCTACCAACTGAGAGATTTGCAAAGACTGGAAACATTGCCTAAGATGATACGAGTTGCCACCATCAGCAAGGCAGGTGGGTGTCAAATCTAAAAATCTCAGAGGCGTTATGCAGAACTCAAAAGCTAGACTGAGATCTAGGACTCTCCCCCCTGTCTCCCTCTATTCTTAGAAAGCATCAGGACTCTGGGCGGTTTTCTGCTTCTCTGTGGTGAGGCGGAGAGATGGAATATCCTTGGCTTTCCCTCACTTATCTTACGGACTTACCTTAAGTAATTCGGATTGTTTATACGCAAAGGGCTTTGCAGACAGCTGTTTGGTACTGTTGACCCAACGCTTTCAAGTTTATGACCTCACTCAATGCTTACTCAGTAGCCAGGTAGGAAGAAGGCTCATGCAGTGTCCTCAGATGTCAAAGAAGGAAGGCAGGTAGGGAACTGAGTCATCATCCCAATGGCACCCCAACTTAAGGAGTCTTCAGCCGCCAGAGCAGGCAGGTAGCGTGGGATTTGTGGGGTGGTTGGACTGTGCCGTCAGCGGGTTCTGAACTTCTGCCTTGTAGTGGATGCGGTGGTGGCTGATCTTAGCAGTGGAAGAAATGTTTTGAATGTGCTCCTGCGTAAAGAGTGTATACACCATTCTTGGGTGTGTTGGCATATACCCACAATCCCAAGGCCTGAGGCAGGACCCCAGGTTTCAGGTCAGTCTGTGCTACATAATGACTTCTAATGAGCCTATGTTATAAAAAGTGCCTTTGTCCAAGTACAAATCAATCAGTTTGGGGGCGATGCAGCTTGCCTGGTATTGCGCCTCCCCAGCACAAACAAAGCCCTCCAGGTTTTGTCTCCGGTATCACAGAAAGCAGGCACAGTAGCTCTGCTCCTGGAACCCAGTGGGAGAGAAGGGCAAGGCCATACTGACTACATTTTGCAGGGCAGCTTAGGCTAAATAAGAACTCGTCTCAAGAAAAACAAAACAAAGTAAACCATGCACACATACACAGGGCATCCTGAAACAGGCATATATGTACAGACAGACGTCCTAGAGATTCTTCCTACTGAGGGCATCAAGGCTCAGTCCCCACTCTTGACTCTTGGAAGTCATTTCCCATCCTCAGTATCACCATCTTTCGAAGAAGAATGTAAAATAACGAAAGCACACGGTGGGAGGCAGGCTGCTTAGTTGGACTTCCCGAGTCAGTTTGCTTACCCTCTAGCCATACAGCATCGATGGTACAGGCCCCACCCAACTCTATTACCCAAGTCAGCGATGGCAGCAGGACTCACAAAGGGCTTTCAAGGCTTGAAGCATAGAAAAGGTTCATATCTATTCTTCCACAACCCTGGGCACCAGCTAGACTCCTATGCGTGGTGGTCCTGCTGTGTGTGAGAACACAGTTCCAGAGACTCAGTAGGGCTGGTAAATGGACACAGGATCAGAACTAGAGTCAATTTGTCCAAAATGAATCTTCATTTAGTCTATGCTTTTATCATGACACCGTGCCCCCTCCACTTTAGCAATGGCCAGTGTGTCGCTCCATCTCAGAACAGTTTCCCTGTCGACTGCTCGTCAGGAGTCATCTGAGCATCTGGCAAATGGTCGGCTGTCTCCTCGCGGCAGCTGGAGACCAGAGAGTAAACCATTTACCAGATTATTGACATAATGGGTCTGGGTGTTTGTTTAGGTATCAAGCATTTGTAGATTGCCTTTATACACTGCTTAGAAATGAAAATAAATGTGACAGTGAGCTCCAAATGACCCTAAAAAAAATAAAGTTCATTCTAATAGAAAAGAATCATTTTCCACATATGCTCATTTACATTCAATATTTAATATAAAACTGATTTGATATTATTTTTGTAGAATTTCTTTACTTTATTGTTTGATATGTGTGATGATAATCATTGCCTGCTGTTACTCCTGACTCCTCTAATCTCATGGCTCTTAAATGCTTTCTCCATATAAGCTGGTGGCCATCTACATTCATTGACAGATATAACATAAGTATTGGACCGCATGATATTCACTTAATACATGTTTTAATATTCAAATTTTATGAGCCCTGTAAAGAACCTCTGAAGGAGTAGCTATCAATCTCTATTGATCGATCATCCATCTGTCTCTACAATCTATATCTCACCTACATAGCATCCATATATATATGATTGGGGAAATATGTGATTCATTACAAAGACTTATGGTTCAACAAGTGTAAGAATAAAAATAGTCACTAACTCTAAGGGAAGGAAATGCATTTGCCTTTGTGTCAGTTGTCATGGGCCTTAGAATTTTGACATCACAATGGTTCTTTATCCTGACGGCTACATAATCCTAAGACCTCATTAGCTTGTCTACCAATTGTAGTCACCAGTTTGGTATTCAGGAGTAGGAAGGTGAAATTCAAGTTTATTCAAAGGTTCTCCCTTCCAGGCTCCACTGAAAAGTTATTTTAAAAAGTAATTTGTTTCCCATGACAGCCTAATGAACTAATTCTACTCAGCAGAAGTTTTTTGAAAAGGTAGTCATGCAAGCCATATATGGTACCAAACATCTGTAGAAACAGCATTATTATGTGAAGAGAGGTATGCTTTAAGGATACAGGAGAAGAGTTAATGTAAGTTTTTAAAAAATGTAAAAAGTTAGGAGTGAGGATTATCTTATATGCAACCCAATTCTTTTAAAACACCATGACAACAAAGATTTTTAAAAAGAATTGGTAATACTTGCAACCAGGACACAGCTGGAAAGGCCCAGGTAAACACCCCTTCCAGGGCTACCCTAACAGGGGGATCTGCTAGGGTCTCGGAGCCAAGCAGGCTGAGTTCCGCCTAGGCTCTGTGGGACATTCCCGCGCCCTCTGGCCGAGCACCGAGGCTGCGTTCTGCAACCAGCTCGCCGGCCCCTGGACCAGCGGTAGCGGAGGGCCTCCATATTGCAACCAGGACACAGCTGGAAAGGCCCAGGCTCTGTGGGACATCCCCACACCCTCTGGCTGAGCACCGAGGTTGTGTTCTACAACCAGCTTGCCAGCCCTTGGACCAGCGATAGCAGCAGGCCTCCATATTGCAACCAGGACACAGCTGGAAAGACCCAGGTAGACACCCCTTCCAGGGCTACCCTCACGGGGGAATCTGCTAGGCTCTCGGAGCCAAGCAGGCCGAGTTCCTTGCAACCAGGACACAGCTGGAGAAGCCCAGGTAGACAGACTCAAACAGGGGCTACAATCGCATGGGTGGCAGCCTGCTTATGAGCCCTTAAAGCAGCAGTCACACATATTCACCAGTAGAGAAACAAGAGGATGTGGAGAAAGAGGAACACTCCTCCACTGTTGGTGGGATTGCAAAATGGTAAAACCGTTCTGGAAATCAGTTTGGCGGTTCCTCAGAAAATTGGGCATGTCACTTACAGAGGACCCTGGCATACCACTCCTGGGCATATACCCAGAGGATTCCCCTGCATGCAATAAAGACACATGCTCCACTATGTTTATAGCAGCCTTGTTTATAATAGCCAGAATTTGGAATGAGCCCAAATATCCCTCAAAGGAGGAATGGATACAGAAAATGTGGTATATTTATACAATGGAATACTGCTCAGCAATTAAAATAATGAATTCATGCAATTTGTAGGTAAATGGTTAGACCTGGAAAATATCATCCTGAGTGAATTAACCCAATCACAAAAGAATGCACATGAAATGCAATCACTGATAAGTGGATATTAATGAGCCCAGAAGCTCTGAATATTCAAGACACAAATAGCAAGTCAAATGATTCCCAAGAAGAAGAAAGGAGAGGACCCTGGGCATGTAAAGATTGCATCCAGTTTAGTAAAGAAACCGAGGGGGGAGGGGGAATGATTGGGGAATAGTTGGGGGGGAGAAGAACTATGGGAACTATGGTGGGTGGGAACTGGGAAAGGGGAAAGCCTTTGAAATGTAAACATAGAATATAGAAAATAAAAATAACAAAAAAAAGGATACAGGAGAAGAGTTAATGTAAGTTTTTAAAAAATGTAAAAAGTTAGGAGTGAGGATTATCTTATATGCAACCCAATTCTTTTAAAACACCATGACAACAAAGATTTTTAAAAAGAATTGGTAATACTTTTTTTGTAGATCCTAAATCAAATAACTCACTGGTTTTCTGCAAATTGTTATAGTTTAATATTGTGTTCTTTGGAATCAATTTCTGAATATTTGAACATTAATTCAAATTAGACAGGAACTACTCCCTAGACATTTGAATTTCCTTTCAATTTGGAAATTTGATTCATATTCAGACTGAGTTGGTATTATTTGTAACATATCTATACATTAGTATTTGAAGTATGTGATGAGAAAGATTGGCTGCTGTTCCTCCTGACTGAATCTGTGGCTCTCACATGATTTCTCCATAAATGAAAGTGACTCTCTTCATATTCCTTGATATGTTCCAAGCTTTGACCAGAGACATATTCAATATACGATTTTAATATTTGTGTTATATGAGCAGGCTTGACCAAAGAAACCACCAAAAAGGAGCCACTCTGTCATTAAAGGCAGAAGGTTATTACGGATTAGACAGAAAAGTTCAGAGGCATCTTACGAACATTTATAACTGATTGAAGCTTGATTTTCCAAATGTCTTAGAGAGAACAGAGAATATCAGTGTAGAATATTGGGGATACCTAAGAGAGTGAGAGAAATTTGCCTTCATAAAGGGAATAATAAGAATTTGCGAATTACCATAGTGCAGAAGCAGTGTCTTCTTTGGGAAGACACTGAAATCTAAGTAAAATGTATGACAAATATGTCTGCTTCCTGTTCAGGTAAAAGTACGGGTAAGTGTGGATGTTGACAATCCTGATAGGATTCATGAGATAATGAATTGTCAGTTTCTTTTGCCAGAGGCAAGGGAAATGGCTCTATTCTCTGAAGAAGATTATTTATTATTTTTATAATATACTAATTTTGGTTTTGAGCTTTTTGTTTGTTTGGTTCTAACCACCCGAAATCCATATGTAATCTATCTTGAGCTGGCCTAATATTGCAATTTTAGAATATATGGACTCTCTGAGAAATAAATAGATTCAATTTAAGGAAAATCAGGTTATTTCTTTGAACTCAGCCAATATCAGCTATATAAACTTTAATATAATAAGTGAGTGTTTTCTTCAATAGGTGTCAAAGATTCCTGTGATTTTGCATTCATTAGACTGAATGTTTCACAGGTTGATGAAACCTACATACTGTCCTTTGAATTTTCACTCTGAATATGTTTAAAAATTAAGAATTGAGAACGTTTTGAGATGTATAAACAAAATTTTAACTCAAGTATTTCTCATATTATTGCACATAAATTATTGTGGTTATCTATCTATCTCTATCCCTCTATCTCTCTATCTCTATCTTTCTACCTCTCTCTTTCTTTCTTTCTTTCTTTCTTTCTTTCTTTCTTTCTTTCTTTCTTTTTATATAATGTTTACAAATTTACCATTTTTCAAACGATTATAAAAATATATTTTTGAATCTACTAAGTATAAGGAAAGGCAATGTATGTGTCGTTGTGTCAGATGACATGAGCCTTAGACTATTGACATCACAATTGTCCATCAGCCTGAGTACTAAACAGACCTCAGACCTCAGTAGTTTGTCTACCAAATGTAGTCAACAGTTTGAGGTTTAAGTAGAAGAAGGAAAAATAAAACATAAATTCGACTGAAAGTTTCTTCAATCCAGGCTCCACAGAAAAGGTATTTTTATATCTAATTTCAATCTCATAATAGATAAAACATGTCAGGAATTGTATTCTATTTATTCCTCCACAAAATTGAATTTATATATTTTATTATATCTTTACATTATTGTTTGAAGTGAGTGATGACAACTCTAAGCAGCTGTATCTCATTGACACTTTTTAATTAAGTTAATTTATTCAAAGCGTTGATGTAGACATCATCAATGGTGACTTCAATTTCCACTACTGGCTCAATACTGATAAAAGTAATCTCCTTAACAATCTCAGGACTATGTAAATCAATGTATCTCATGTGGAACTTCCTCATGAAAGATCCCACGCCTTGAAACCTCCATATACAACGTACACAAACATATGGAACACAAAAACACTGTTAATAGTAGACTTTGTAGCACTAAATTGTTAAATCAAAACATTACGTTGTCTTATCCTAGCAGTTTAAAAATTCACGTGTAAGCTCTAAAACAAAACAAAGTAAGCACAACAAAGAGTGGCAGATTGCAAGATATAATAAAATGAAGGCTGAAATAAATAATTAGAAGAAGACATAGAAAACAATACAAAGAGTGAATGAAAGGAAGAGTTGGTTATAAGAGAAAATCAACAAGATAGACAAACTCTTATCCAAAATTTCCACACAATATGTCACAAAGCAAGTTTCAGCAGATACAAGAAAACTGAAAGAACAACATATATTCTCTCAATCCAAGATCCAGACAATACTAGATGCAAATTTAAAATATCAAAGTAAATATAAAAAGGAACAGTATCAGAAACCACAGATGGACCAGAACAAGACACACTGAGGGAATCCAAGGTCTCATTAGGTCATAATTTAAGGAGATGTACTCCACAAAACTGGAAAACGTAAAAAATATGGATTTCTTAGTAGACACCACATAATAAAGTTAACTCAAGACGAGATAACCAATTTAAATAGATCTATAACCCCTAATTTGTTTGAACGAAAAACTCAGGGTGAGATGACTTTTTACCAGATATTCACAGAAGAGTTAATACCTATACTCCTCAAATCATTCCAAAATTTAGGAACAGAAGGAACATAGTCAAATTCATTTCATGATGCTATAGAGTAAGTCTGACATTTCAAGAACAGTCATTACAGAAAGACAATTACAGACAAATTTATATTAGGAATATGCACACAAACATATTCAATGAAATACACTCAAATTTTACCCAGGCAAACATAAAATAGGCCATCCATGATGTCTAAGTAGGGTTCATCTTAGAGATGCAGGTCTAATTCAACACATGACAAAAAGTCAATGAGTTTCTCCATGTAACCAAACAATGAAAAACAAATCAGGATCATCTCCTTAGCTGTTATAAAGAGCTTTGTAAAAACCCCAAACCCCACAGGATATAGTCTCAGAGAAAGTGGATATAAAAAGAATATGATTAAACACACTAAAGGCAATGTGCATCAGGCCAATATCCAACATCAAATTAAATGGAGAGAAGCCAGAAAGAAATCCTACTAAAGTAATGAACAAGACAAGGTTGCACACACTCTCTGCATAGCAATTCAATAGAGTGCTTGAAATTTAAGATAGAGAAATAAGATGATTGTAGGAGGTCAACAGGAAACAAGCCTAAAGAGAAGAAGAAAAATTCTCAAGAGAATTCACAGGGGAAATGATTAAATACACAAGAAACCACAAAAATTTGGATAGTATAATTTAGCAACCATGAAATATTTACTAGGGAAGGTCTACAGGTGTTAACACCCTTAGCAATGTGGTAGGTAAGAAGCATATTTCAAAAAAAAATATTCTTCCTATATACAAATGACAAACAGCAGGAGAAAGGAATTGTGAAACAACACACTTTGCCATGGCTACAAAACACAGAAACCACCTTGGGAAAGTCTACCCACACAAAAGTTGACCAGGACAAAAATGTAAAGTCTTTATAGATAGAAGTTAAACAGGATGACAGAAGATAATCATTGATTATACTCACAGATCACTGAATTGTCCCATCTTTAGAGAAGCTTCCTATAGCAGGTGACGGGATCAGATCCACAGATCCACAGCCAAGCATTATAGATGGAAATCAGGGAATCCCATGACATATGTGGAGGAATGATTGTAGGAGTAAGTGGGTCAAGGACACCAGGAAAGCTCAGTCCACAGGATCAACTATGCAAGGCTCATAGGTGTTCATTTATATGAAGTAACAACTACAGAACCCTGGTTGGTCTAAACTATGCAATCATGTTGTGGTTGTTAAGCTTTGGGTTTATGTTGGACTCCTAACAGTAGAGAGGGGCTGTCTACTACTCTTTTGCTTCTTTGGGAGACCATTTTTCTCCTAGAGGATTGCCACATCCTATATTTAGTTTTCTAGCACCTTGTTATGTTCCTGGGTTCAGTTTATGAGTATTTTATTTAGTATTTCTGCATCAATGTTCATAAGAGAGATAAGTCTGAAGTTCTCACTTTGTTGAGCTTTTTTGTGGTTTGGTAGAACGATCACTCCACAGGGTGTCTGTGATGTCATAGGAGGAGTTTGGCTATGTTCTTTTTGTATCTAAATTTTTTGGAAGAATTTGAGGTATACTGAAATTTGCTCTTCTTTGAAAGTCTCTAAAATTCTGTATTAAAACCAGCTGGCCATGGGCTTTTATTTTTTTATTTTTTTGCTTGTTTGGGAGAATTTTAGTGACTGCGTCTATTCCTTTCAGGTTTATGGGGTGTTTATAGAGTTTACATGATCTTGATTTAACTTGAGTAATTAGTATTTTCTAAAACATCATCTGTTTTATTAATATTTTCTAATTTTGCAGAGTACAGGTTTTTAAAGTAAGACCTAGTGATTCCTTGAATATCCTCTGTGACAGTTGCTGTGTCTCCCTTTTATTACACATTTTGTTGATTTGAATAGTGTGTGTGTATGTGCTTGTGTATGTGTGTGTATGTATATTTGCATATTTTGATAGAATTACTACCTTGTTGATTTTCTCAAAGAACTGTCTTCTTGATTCATTTACTCTCTGTCATTTTTCTTTGTTTCTAACTGGTTGAATTCAGCCCTCATTTGGATTATTCCCTGCCTTCTACTCCACTTTGTTGTGATTTCTTCTTTTTTGATAAGAATTTCAGATGTTCTTTTGAATTCATGATATGAGAGCTTCTAATTTCTCTATGGAAAACACTTAGTGCTAGGAACTTTCCTTTTAGGAATCCTATCATTGTGTCCTATAAATTAGAGCATGTTGAACCTTCATTTGAATTCTAGAATGACTTTAAATACTTTACTTCTTCCCTGATCCATTGGTCATGGAACACATAGTGGTTCCATTTCCCTGAGTTCATAGGTTTTCTATCTTTACATTTATTACCTTTTGTAGTGCTGGATTTGCACAAAGATATTTTGTAAATTTGGTTTTGTCTTTGAATATCTTGTTTTCTCTGCCTATGGTAATTGAGTGGTTTGTTGGGTGTCCTGCAGCTGGCATTTCTGTTCTCTTAGGGTCTATTTAACATCTGACCAGGATCTTCTAACTTTCATACTCTCTGCTGAGAAGTCTTGTGTAATTCTGATAAATCTACCTTTGTATGTTACTTGGTTTTTCCCTGTTATTGCTTTTGATAGTCTTTGTCTGTCTATTGCATTTGGTGCATTGATTATTATGTAACTGAAGTAATTTCTCCTCTGGTCCAATCTATTTGGAGTTCTATTGGCTCTTTGTTCATGGACTTCTGTTTTTGTTTGCTTTTTATTTGTTTTTTGTTTGTTTTGGTTTTTTTTGTTGTTGTTGTTTTATAGGTTATGGAAGTTTTATCTTATAATTGTTTTGAAGAAATTTACTAGGCCTTTAACTTGGGAGTCTTCCCTCTTGTCTATACCTCTTACCCTGAAGATTGGCCTTCTCATCATGTTCTGGCCTTACTGGATGTTAGGGGTTAGAAGTTTTGGAGTTTTACATTTTCTTTGACTCTTGTATCATTGTTTTCTATGGTATCTTCTGCACTACAGAAAACTCTTCTTGCCCTTGTATTCTGTTGTTGATGCTTGCATCTATGACTTATAATCTCTTTCCTAGTTTTCTAGCTCCAGAGATGCACATTATGATTAACTTTTCTAATTCCATTTTTAGATAATGGATGGCTTTGTTCAATTGCTTTACCTTTTTGTTTGTACTTCCCTGTAATATTTTAAGTGATTTTTGTTTTTCCTATTTAAGTGCATCTACCTGTTTACCTGAGTTCTTGCATATTTTCTTGAGGGAGTTATTTATGTCCTTAAAGTCTTCTCTCATCATCATGAGATGTGATTTTTAAATCCATGTCTTGCTTTTCTTGTGTATTGGGGGTGTCCAACACCTGCTGTGGAGGGGGAATCAGGTTCTGATAATGCCAAGTAATCTTGGTTTCTTATGGTATGCTCCTTCTCCTTGCCTGTCTCCATCATGTTATCTCTGGTGTTAGTCTTGCTATCTCTGATTTGAGCTTGTCTGTCCTGTGGGACTGAAAGCCTGTGAGTCTGTGATCTTAGGTGTGTCAGCATTCCTGAGGAGACCAACTCTCTCCTGGTGAGGTTTAGGTGCAGATGGGTGTAGGACAGTCTTAGCTCCAGGGTGCAGATGGAGACAGGAAGGATCCTGTCTCCAGCTGCTCCAATGTTCCTGTACTCATTGTGACCCTGGCCTGTCCCATCTTGGACAATTATTGGAGGGAAAGTGATCATCTCACTTATTGGCTTATGAGGATTACTCAGCTGGGCAATCAGCTCTCTCCTGACAGGATTTGTGTGTGGTGTCTATGGGCAAGCCTTAACTCCAGGGTACAGATGGAGCTGGTTGAATCAATTTTTTATGACCCAATTTAATTCTTTGTGTCTGAACAGAATTACATTTTACATGTGTACAATGATTACTGTACAGTTATCAGTTCATGGATAATTAGTCTTCATTTATAAACTAACTCTTTAAAGTAGTTCTGAAATAAATAAGCATGTGTGAGTATCTCTGGGGATCTAACAATCTATGTGTGTAAACATAACCATAGAAGGGAATTTTACTGCATCACCATGAGCAAAATTATAATAGCTTCTCTCTTATAACTTATTAACTCCCCATTCATGAGCCTCTACAGTTTCATTATTAATCATTGCAGTCCCTCATGTAGATAAGGTCTCAAATCCTCTAAAAGTACATGCTTACCTCATAATAGTTGTGTAACAATAGCAACGGTTGGAAGATCTTGACTGGCAAGGCAGTGTTATAGCATGCTGTTCCCAGCAGTGGGTAAGACCATGGCTGACTTTTATCACCCAAAGCACCCTGAATAGCATGTTCTGACAGTATAAAAGCTAGCCGGAAGGGGGATAGTTTTCTAGTCTCTTTGAGATGAAGTTTAGTTAAAGGGTATTATGCTGCTATCATTAGGGTTTTACAATATGTTGAGGTGGGTAACCAAGGACAGTCATGAAGTTGTGTTATTTTGAAAACTCTGAGGCCTCCAAGGCCAGTTCTTCAAGAAGAGGTGTCTTACTCTTAATACTATGGAAATTTTTTGTAATTCCTGTCAAGGAGAGGTGTCTTGCTCTTACTATTTTGGATTTTGTTTACTAATTCAGGTCTTTGGGGAGTGGAATTACTGATGCATGCTGGGTAATTATTTAAAATCTTTGTGAAGTTACATTTGGAAATCATCTAAGATGTGAGTCTCATGAATTCATTTTCATACATCCATAGATGTTTTAAATTGTCACACTATTCCCTCTAATCCCTCATACTCTTAACAACCTTATTACTATTTTACCTATATTATACATCCTTTTACTTTCATATCCCATGGCTTTTACTCTTTATTGAATTATGTTTATTTGGTAATAGAATTGAAGGCTTTGATACAGGTTTCAGTGATCCTTGCTCCAATTATCACCCCCTTACTTCCAGTTTAATTCACATTTCCTTCTTCCTATCTAAATAAGCCTTTTCAATCCACAAGCCCCAACACCCAAATGTATCCTAGAATTCCTTGTATCTATGATTTACATGCATCCTCCTAAAAGCCCCTTCTAACCTTCTACAGAGCAGAGCTATAACTATGTATCTTTAAAGAATATATCAATACCATAACAGGAAATGAAATGAATATAAGTATTTCAAAAGTGGGAAGAAACTGAGAAATATGAATGACACTTAGAACAGAAAAGTTATCAATAGCTCATTTCTAAAAAAAGAATTTGGAATTTAGACTAAGAAATATAGTTTCATGAACTCTAAATTGGCAAATTTCTGCCATAGAAGTTATTCTAACACTACATACTGACAATTATGTTAAAGAATGGATATTCTTTTATAGTTGTTTGAGTTAAAATCTGAAATATCCTATGATTTCTTGATAATTCACCTAATTGTTTTTAATTGAGAATACATTCATGTTTACATATTGCTCATACAAACAGAGACATCGGAATCATCCTCAAGAAATTTAAAGAATATATTGGTTTTCAACAAGATGAAGGATATTTTTAATTCATTTTGAAAAATATTAGAAAACAAAAACCAAAGTAAAATGTGAATTAATATGAATATATTTGTAACATAAAATTTGAGCAGGCATTTTTACCCATGTTGGATTTGCATTTATATTATATATTTTAAAGCAGACAATACTCTAGCATAAAGCTAGAGTTTTACACATACACACACACACACACACACACACACACACACATATATATATATATATATATATATATATATATATATATATATATATATATATATATATATGTATGTATAACATTAATTGAATGTGCTTGGCCTAGATAGTTGCATTACTAGGATATATGGGCCTGTTGGAATAAGTATGGCAATGTTGGAGGAAGTGTGTCACTGTGGAGGTGGGCTTTGAAATATTCCTCCTTGCTTCCTGGAAGTTAGACTTTTGTCTTCCTTTGGGTAAATAAATACAGAATTCTCAGCTCCTCCTGTACTATGACTGCCTGAAAGCTGTCAAATGCTCATGGTGATGATAAGGCACAGAACTTCTAAATCTATAATCCAGCTTCAGTTAATTGTCCTGTATTGGTGTTGCCTTTGTCAAGATGTCTCTTCACAGCGCTAAAACCGAAATAAAGCCAATGTGGAAAGATTTAACATAAGAAATTAGAGAATATGGGCCCTTTTTTTAAACAATAATATTCTAGATTGATGTTGTCTGGTGGAATTTAGATGTAGGATACAAAAGGTGTCTAAGTGGGAATCATGAATAGAAAATACTTAATTACAAACCTGGATCTATCTTACAGGCCCAGGGTCCAGTTTTGTAGAGAAACCGTCGGGGGAGAGGGAATGATTGGGGAATAGTTGGGCGGGAGAGGAATTATGGGACATATGGTGGGGGTGAATTGGGAAAGGTGAAAGCCTTTGGAATATAAACATCGAATATAGAAAATAAAAATTAAAAAAAGAAAATACTTATTTATATAAAATATATTAGAAATTTGTAAAAGGAAAGAGGGAATTGGGAAAGAATTAGACTCATGAGATAAAAGATGAAATCATATCTCAATTATAAATCACAGTATTGTGGTGTGAAGATGCATTATAATCAGGATTTATGTGCATATTGGAAAGGCAGGCTTATAAGATAAAATATAATAGTTAATACTTAACTCCTATTATTTTATGGTGGAGGTGGTGATAGTATGTGTGAACTTGCATGCTTCTTTATATTTTTTTATATTTACATTTGGATTTGCCTTGACATATTTTGTTTTCTTTACGTATGAGAATTGATAGATTTTCTGGGTAGTGTGGCTTCTAGATTTGCGAGTTTCTGTTGAGTAGTTGGGTGTAATTCTAAGTGGCCTGCTTGTCTAGATTATCTGCCCCCAGGGCAGCTGGCAGTGCCCCTGATGAATCAGCAAGCAGGCAAGATAAATGGGGAAGGGAAACTAACTTCTTTGTTTCAGGGTCTGTGTCACAGCTCTAGGAAATTTGAGAAAAAGTGTGGAAAATGGTATCATCATCAGCTTTCTGCAATAAAATATAACTTCAACTTCTATAAATTAAATATAGCATTAACATAAGGTGCAACACTGACAGGTTGTCTGGTTGAGTTACAATATACCCAAATAAGTTATGATCCAAGAATTATCTTTTGATCTCAACAATGTTGTCAATTTTTAAACTTGCAATCCATTGAATTGACAATCTCCCATTTCAAAGTGTTTTAGTCAACCATTTTCATTTGTTCTTAGCTCGTTCACCCATCTCTGAAGTTTTGCAATCACTCTTTAAAATTACAATTCAAAAAAATAGAAGGTTTACTTTGTGTGCCACTATATATAATTAAATAAAATAACAAGATTATGCTTCAATCATATCATCAACGTCAGTGACTAAATTTCATTTTCCTAATTCACATTTATACACTTTCCGATGTCTATTTCATATTTTCCTCATTTCTGACTATCCAAATGCTTCAAATATCATTCTATTTAAAGAAATTCTTTCCACCTACTGCAATATGAGAACTGAAACATTTAAAAGACAATTTCTAAAGTCTTTCATGGCCAGTGTCCTTTTCTGCCATTTACTTTTATGTCATTTGGCTACATAAGAAGAATCATTTCATCATTTATCTCCTACAATGATGTCCAGAAAACATACACCAAATTTGCTTGCATTTTAATCTGTAAAACCTGATATGTTATCTCTATGAAAAGAGATGATAGAGACAGTCAGGAATTTGTGGTAAGAACAAATGTTTCTTCTTTCTTCCTTTTTACTTTCCTTCTTTCTTCCTTTTTCTTTGCTTTCTTCCCCTTTTTCTTTCTTTTCTTTCTATGTTTCCTTCCTTCATTACTTCCTTCCTTCCTTCCTTGCTTTCTTCTTGCAGTGGAAACAATGCAATCATGTGAACTCTTAGAAGTCAAACTGGAAAAGAGTAACACGAACACATGGTTATTTTAACAGACTAGGACATGAGCAATTCCTGGCCTGGACGAAGTACAGAGTAACCAGTCTAGACATGCATGTGCCATCCACAACTTATGAAAGATATGTAAAGAGCTCCTACCTCAAACATCCCAAAATCAAACGGTTCTGGGAACACCTTCATTTTAAGCACTTTTCCAAAATTTGCAGGCCTGTAACTGTATATTCTATTCTTACAAGAAAGAAAATTTGTGATCGTTGCTTCTCTGACTGTGTTGAGGTGCAGACACGCATGCAGGGATCACACCAGTAGAAGATCAATTGGCACATGCTCGGCCATTACATCACATGCACATAGGAGCTGGGCAGCACCACATCCAGTTGAGCATCTACTATTTCAGGGGCCATTTTCCCTACAGGGAGGTGCTTAGAAATATTTCTGTTCTTAGTGGTGAAGTGCAGCCATCTTTCCTCCTGTCATTTTGCATAGATATCTTTTAGTAATGTTTCTATGCTTGCCTTTTGCCATCTAGTTATCTAGGGTTTTGGTTGGTACTGCTGTGACTGACTGGTGCTTATCCCTACTGTGTGCATTCTGAGCAGCCCAGGTGACAGGCTTTCCCCTGGCACAGATTGCTATGGGGCTGCCCAGCTCCTGGGTGCAGGTCAAGCCCTGGCAGACCTTGCCCCATGTGATATTTCACTTGGGTGTTCTCTGCAATCCTGGCTGCAGCAGCCTGCCCAGTCCAATGAAAGAAGATATTGTCCTTACATCTGATCAAGGTATACCATGTAGAGGAGATATCTCCCAGCAGATTATGGCTGCTAGTAGAAATCGCTGTGGTAATGCTGCCCAGGTCCTGTGTGCAAGTAGGATCTTGGCAGGGTGTGTCCCATGTGCACTTCTACTTGGTGATCCCTGGGTACTTGTCTGCACCTCTACACATTCACAGAAGGATAGCCCAACACACCAGAATAGCAAGATTAGGATTTATAATCACAGTCATGATGCTGCTCGAGATATTCATGGAGGGCTTTCAAGAAGGAAATAAATAATTCCCTTAAAGAAATACATTAGAATACAAGTAAACAGGGAACAGGCCCTGAAGAATTAAGGAAAAATACAAAAAAAAACATAAAACATAACAACAACAACAACAACAAAAAAAAACAAATAAAAAGTGGTGATGGAATTGAACTAAGGTATCCAATATCTAAAGAAAGAGGTGGGGACAATAATGAAATCACAAAGGGAAACAACTCAGGACATAAAAAAAAACTAGAAAAGAAATCAGGAGTCATACATCCAAGCATCAGCTGCAGAATACAAGAGAAATGAAGACAGAATCTTAGATTCATAAGATACCATAATAAGCATGGAAACAGTCATAGAAAAAGAAAAATACAAAAGCCTGTGATGTGAAACATCCAGGAAAATCCAGGACACAATGAAAAGTACAAGCCAAAGGAATATAGTCATAGAAGACAGTGTAGATTTAAAACTTAAAGGGGTAGTAAATATATTCAACAAAATTATAGAACAAAACTCCCCTAACCTAAACAAAGAGATGCCAATGAAAATACAAGAAACCTGCAGAACTCCAAATATATTGGATCAGAAGTGAAATTCCTCCTGTCATATTAAAACACCAAATATACTAAGTGAAGAATGAATATTAAAGCAGTAAGAAAAAAAGGTCAAGTAACATATAAAGGAAGACCTATCAGAATTAAACCAGATTTCTCACCTGCAACTATGGTATCCAGAAGATTCTTAGCAGATGTCAGGCAGACACTAAGGGAACATAAATGCCAACCCAGAGTACTATATGAAGCAAAACTCTCAATTATCATAGATGGAGAAACCAAGATATTAAATGAGAAAACAAATTTTTCTACAAATCCAGCCTTTCAAAGATAATGAATGGGAAACACCAACAAAAGGATTGAAACTACACAATTAAAATAGCAAGAAATTAATCTTTGAACAAACCCAAAAGAAGATAAACACACAAATCTAAAAATTATAAATTATTTATAATTATAATTTATTATTATAAACTTCAACTGTGGGACATATTGAAACATACAATAAAAAATTTACAACACATTTTTATGTACCATGTAACAGTCAAAATATAAGCATATTATGGAATAATTACTAAATGATACACATGCATAATCACACAAAAACATAGAAACACTTATCTACATCAAATGAGATACTAGTACTATATTTTCTTTTTACCACAAGACATCTAATTGAGTATATGTGAACCATAATTCAGAAGAAATAAGATAAAATTATAGTCTCTAATTTAATTTCTTTAAGAGAGAAAATGTGGTATATTTATACAATGGAATACTACTCAGTAATTAAAAATAATGAATTCATGCAATTTGTAGGTAAATGGTTAGACCTGGAAAATAGCATCCTGAGTGAGTTAGCAAAATCACAAAAGAATACACATGAAATGCAATCACTGATAAGTGGATATTAATGAGCCCAGAAGCCCTAAATACTCAAGGCACAATTAGCAAGTCAAATGATTCCCAAGAAGAAAGGAGAGGAGCCTGGGCCTGTAAAGATTGGATCCAGTTTTGTAGAGAAACCATGGGGAGAGGGGGAATGATTTGGGACTAGTTAGGGGGGAGAGGAATTATGGGACATAGGGTAGGGGGGACTGGAAAAAGGGAATGCCTTTGGAATGTAAGCATAGAATATAGAAAATAAAAATTAAGAAAAAAAAGAGATAATCTTCCTTGCAAGTGTAAATATTGACAATCATTTCCTATGAGATTATTAATGCTCTTAACGTAATCTGAATGACAATCAAAAAATATTTTTAATTTATATTAATAGACATCAGGAGCAGAACAAATATATGGTCTTTCTTATTTGGCGTGTGGGTTTTACATTTATTTTTCTTTATACCTCTACCCTAGTGCCAGGTTCTACGTAAATCCCAATAGCCGTAGTGTTTCTTCTCTCTTTTTTTTTTGCTTTTCTTTTCTTCATTTTTTATTTTCTATATAACTTGTTTACATTCCAAAGGCTTTCTCCTTTCCCATTTACCCCCCTCACCATATGTCCCATACGTCCTTTTCCCCCTACCCATTCCACAATCACTTCCTTTTCTCTGTTTGGTACTGCCCTACAATACTGGATTAAGTCTTTTCAGGACCAGGGTCCTCTCCTTCCTTCTTCTTGGGAATCATTTGACTTGCTAATTGTGCCTTGAATATTCAGAGCTTCTGGGCTCATTAATATCCACTTATCAGTGATTGCATTTCATGTGTATTCTTTTGTGATTGGGTTAACTCACTCAGCATGATATTTTCCTGATCCAACCATTTGCCCACAAATTGAATAAATTCATTATTTTTAATTGCTGAATAGTATTTCATTGTGTAAATATATCACATTTTCTGTATCCACTCCTCCGTTGAGGGACATCTGGGCTCCTTCCAATTTCTGGCTATTATAAACAAGGCAGATAAGAACATAGTGGAGCATGTGTCTTTATTGTATGAAGAGGAATCCTCTGGGTATTTGCCCAGGAGTGGTATGGCAGGTTCCTCAGCAAGTGTCATGCCCAATTTTCTGAGGATCCCCCTTACTGATTTCCAGAGCGGTTTTACCATTTTGCAATCCCACCAACAGTGGAGGAGTGTTCCTCTTTCTCCACATCCTTGCCAGCACTTGTTGTCTCTTGAGTTTTTAATCTTAGCCATTCTGACTGGAGTGAGGTGGAATCTCAGGGTTGTTTTGATTTGCATTTCCCTGATTACTAATGATGTTGAACATCTCTTAAGGTGTTTCTCGGCCATCCGAATTTCTTCAGGTGAAAATTCTTTGTTTAGCTCTGTGCCCCATTTTTTTTGATAGGGTTATTTGGTTCTTTGGGGTCTAACTTCTTCATTTCTTTGTATATATTGGATGTTAGCCCTCTGTTGGATGTGGGGAACTTAAGAGATGTTCAACATTATTAGTCATCAGGAAAATGCAAATCAAAACAACCCTGAGATTCCACCATATAACCATTCATTATGATTTACAATTTACATGTTTCACTTACTTCCCTTTACATTTTGTTTCATATTATATTACAGTCTTTTAAGTTCATTGTTGACAGTGCTCCAATTTTTCTCTATGGTCTTTAAAATGGCATATTACCCTGCATGAAATTCTTTGTGTTTTTCATCTCCTTAAGTGTATATTGAGAAAAATCTAGGAAACAAGGTAATAAGTTAGAATTCTTTTTTTTCCTTTTTTTATTCTACTTTTTTTTTAATTGGATATATTCTATACTGACATTTCATTTCTCTTTTTCTGGTTCCAAAAAGGTCAAAGAATTCAAAAAGTCCCAGAAATGAGTTACAATGAGAAATTACAACATTTTCCCTGACAAGATCTTTCTTTTATGGGTAAATTTCAGTACAGATTTGAAGAATTATTCATGTAACTCTCACCAGCACAACAACAATTTTACGTATAAAATGTTATTTTAGATATGTCTCTAGAAACTCATAGCACAATGAGAAATATAAATCCTACAAACTGTCTACAACATGGCTGCCTAAAGAAGTCCTGAAATACAACAACAACAACAACAAAACAACAACAACACACATGCTTTTTGAAGAAAGCAATTCTCATGGAATCCTGACACTAGATAAAGACCTGGAGGCAACTAGGAAGACTGAGACTGGGATAGATAATCAGAAGATTTCCCTGAGTGACCTATTTAGAACAAAATGCTCAGACCCAAAATTATATACATGCAAGAATGATTTCAAGGACTAAGCAGGATGCATTTCTATATTTAGTAAAACACACACACACACAAAGAGACACATACAAATATGCATGTGCATGTAATATCTTCAGAATATTTTTACGATCAATCATAAAATCACAATACCCTCTAGACTAATGCCTTCAAATTTTATTAACTGATGTTGTCTTATTTGTGGCTTTGCATATTAATATATGTAAATCATTTCTTTACATTATTGTAAATATTTATATAATATAATAAGCAACCACTTCTGACTTGTAAGTATCACACAAATACGTTCACATATAACTTTTACCAACTTCTTTCTTCAAAATTAAAAAATATTGAATGAGAGCTTCAAAACTGAGAGAATAGCATGATGTTTTCTTTTAAGAATAATCATACAATTGATCTTGAAGTATTTTGTATCATTTTACTCAAACTGGATAAAAACTTTTACCAAGATAGATTGATTTACAATTTTAACATTACAATAATGAATAAGTAACAAAAATACATGATTTTGGTTAGGGTTGACCACGGCATAAGGAACTGTATTAAAGGGTTGCAGCATTAGAAAGATTGAGCACCACTGCTCTAAAGTGTACAAATAACCTTAGATGTGAGGCAATGCTAGGTGAATTTAGAGGAATAGTCCTCACAAAAGAGTACAGATCTTAATAAAATGGTCACTATAAGATTATGTGTTTCTTAGTCACTGGACTCTTTCTATGTAGTGAAAGTTAAAGATACCCCCCACACTAACATTTCACTTAGATTTCTGTTCCTTCCAAAACATTTCCATCAGCTTCTGCACTAAGGTGATTCCCAAAATCTTATAAAATTCTCATTCTCTTTAGGAAGGCAAAGTTTCTCTCACTCCCTTAGGTATCTCCAATATTCTACACTGATATTCTCTGTTCTCTCTAAGACATTTATAATCAAGCTTCAATTGGCTATAAATGTTTGTAAGATGCCTCTGAACATTTCTCTCTAAGCCATAATAACCTTCTGCCTTTAATAATGTAGTGGCTTCTTTTTGGTAGTTTCTTTAGTCAAGCCTGCTCATATGATACAAATATTGAAATTATATATTGACTATGTCTCTGGTCAAAGGTTGGAACATATCAAAGAATATGTAGAGAGTAACTTGCATTTATGGAGAAACCATGTGAGAGCCACAGATTCAAAGTCAGGAGGAACAGCAGCCAATGTTTCTCATCACATATGTCAAACACTAATGTATAGATATGTTACAATTAATACCAACTTAGTCCGAATATGAATCAAATTTCCAAATTGAAAGGAAATTAAAACATCTAGGAAATAGTTTCTGTTTAATTTGAATTAATGTTCATATATTCAGAAATTGATTCCAAAGAACACAATATTAAACTATAGCAATTTAAAGAAAACCAGGGAGTTCTTTGATTTACGATCTACAAAAAAGTATGACTAATTTTTTTTAAAATCTTTGTTGTCATGGTGTTTAACATAATTGGGTTGCATATAAGATAATTGTCATTCATATCTTCAACTTTTTTTTAAACTTACACTAACTCTTCTCCTGTGGGCTTAAAGCATACCTCTTCTCACATAATAATGTTGTTTCTACAGAAGATTGGTATCATATATGGTTTCATGTCTACATTTTCAAGAAACTACTGCTGAATTGAGAGTTATTTCATTAGGCTATCATGAGAAACAAATTACTTATTAAAATAACTTTCACTGGAGCCTGGAAGGGAGAACCTTTGAATAAACTTGAATTGCTTCTACCTACTACTGAACACCAAAAGGCTGACTACAGTTGGTAGACAAGCTAATGAGGTCTGAGGATTCTGTAGCAGTCAGGATAAAGGTCCATTGTGATGTCAATATTCTAAGGCCCATGACAACTGACACAAAGGTACATGCATTTCCTTCCCTTGGAGTTAGTGACTTTACTTTTTTTCAATAGAGTTGTGGAACCATAAGTCTTTGTAAGGAATCACATATTCTTACAACCATATATATAGTTTATACTATATATATATAATGTATGTATAAACTATATATATGAATGTTATGTAGGTGAGATATAGAATGTAGAAACTGATGGATGAGAGAGCAATAGAGATTGATAGCTATTCCTTCAGTGGTTCTTTATAGAGCTTATGCAAATTGAATATTAAAACATGTATTAAGTGAATATCATGCTGTCCGATACATATGGTATATCTGTCAATGTATGTAGATAGACACTAACCTTTATGGAGAAAGCATTTAAGAGCCATGCGATTAGAGGAGTCAGGATTAACAGCAGCTAATGATTATCATCACACATATCAAACAATAATGTAAAGAAATTCTACAAAAATAATATCAGTTAAATTTTATATTAAATATTGAATGTAAATGAGCATACGTGGAAAATGCTTTCTTTCATTTAGAATGAACATTAAAAATTTTAAACCTTA
The DNA here is from genome assembly GCA_964023405.1 of Apodemus agrarius. Classification (NCBI taxonomy): domain Eukaryota; kingdom Metazoa; phylum Chordata; class Mammalia; order Rodentia; family Muridae; genus Apodemus; species Apodemus agrarius. The sequence continues at coordinate 3,668,642 of OZ030029.1, forward strand.
AACATAGTAAAAGCAATTTACAGCAGACCAGTAGCTAACATCAAAGTAAACAGATAGAATCTTGAAAAAATCCCACTAAAATCAGGGTTTAGACAAGGCTGCCCTCTCTCACCAAATCTCTTCAATACAGTACTTGAGGTACTAGCTAGAGCAATTCGACAACATAAGGAAGTCAATGTGATACAAATTGGAAAGGAAGAAGTCAAACTATCACCATTCGCAGACTATAGGATAGTATGTAATGACTCTTACTTAAAAAGTGAAAGATCTATATGACAGGAACTTCAAGTCTCTGAAGAAGGAAATGGAAGTCCACAGAAAATGGAAAAAAAAATCCATTTTCATGGGTGGGCAGGATTAATATAGTTAAAATGGCTATGTTGCCAAAAGCAATATACAGATTCAATGCAATCCCCATCAAAATCCCAACCCAGTTCTTCATAGAGTTAGAAAGAGCAATTCTCAAATACATCCCGAATAACAAAAAACCCAGGATAGTTAAAATTATCATCAACAGTAAAAGAACTTCTGGGGGAATCAATATCCCGGACCTCAAGCAATACTACAGAGCAGTAGTGTCAAATACTACATGATACTAGTATAGTGATAGGGAGGTGGATCAATGGAATAGGATTAAAGACCCAGAAGTGAACCCAAACATCTATGACCAATTGATCTTGGACAAAGGAGCTGAAAACATCCAGTGGAAAAAAGATAGCCTTTTCAACAGATGGTGCTGGCTCAACTGGAGGTCACTATGCAGAAGAATGAGAATTGACCCACTCTTATCTCCTTGCACTAAGATCAACTCCAAGTGGATCAAGGACTTCCCCATAATACCAGACACACTAAAACTAATAGAAAAGAAACTGGGGAAGACCCTTGAGGACATTGGCTCAGGGGAAAAATTCATGAACAGAACACCAATTGCTTATGCTCTAAGATCAAGAATTGACAAATGGGACCTCATAAAATTACAAAGTTTCTGTAAGGCAAAGGACACTGTCAGAAAGACAAAACAGCAACCAAGAAATTGGGAAAAGATCTTCACCAACCCCACATCCGACAGAGGACTAACATCCAATATATACAAAGAAATGAAGAAGTTAGACCCCAAAGAACCAAATAACCTTATCAAAAAAATGGGGCACAGAGCTAAACAAAGAATTTTCACCAGAAGAAATTCGGATGGCCGAGAAACACCTTAAGAGATGTTCAACATCATTAGTAATCAGGGAAATGCAAATCAAAACAACCCTGAGATTCCACCTCACACCAGTCAGAATTGCTAAGATTAAAAACTCAAGAGACAACAAGTGCTGGCGAGGATGTGGAGAAAGAGGAACACTCCTCCACTGTTGGTGGGATTGCAAAATGGTAAAACCGCTCTGGAAATCAGTTTGGCGGTTCCTCAGAAAATTGGGCATGTTACTTCCAGAGGACCCTGGCATACCACTCCTGGGCATATACCCAGAGGATTCCCCTGCATGCAATAAGGACACATGCTCCACTATGTTTATAGCAGCCTTGTTTATAATAGCCAGAAATTGGAAGCAGCCCAAATATCCCTCAAAGGAGGAATGGATACAGAAAATGTGGTATATTTATACAATGGAATACTACACAGCAATTAAAAATAATGAATTCATGCAATTTGTAGGTAAATGGTTAGACCTGGAAAATATCATCCTGAGTGAATTAACCCAATCACAAAAGAATGCACCTGAAATGCAATCACTGATAAGTGGATATTAATGAGCCCAGAAGCCCTAAATACTCAAGACACAAATAGCAAGTCAAATGATTCCCAAGAAGAAGAAAGGAGAGGACCCTGGGCCTGTAAAGATTGCTTCCAGTTTAGTAAAGAAACCGAGGGGGGAGGGGGAATTATTGGGGAACAGATGGGGGGGAGAGGAACTATGGGAACTATGGTGGGTGGGAACTGGGAAAGGGGAAAGCCTTTGGAATGTAAACATAGAATATAGAAAATAAAATTAAAAAAAAAAAAAAACAAACAAACAAAAAAAAAAAAACTCAAGAGACAACAAGTGCTGGCGAGGATGTGGAGAAAGAGGAACACTCCTCCACTGTTGGTGGGATTGCAAAATGGTAAAACCGCTCTGGAAATCAGTAAGGGGTATCTTCAGAAAATTGGGCATGACACTTGCTGAGGACCCTGGCATACCACTCCTGGGCATATACCCAGAGGATTCCCCTGCATACAATAAAGACACATGCTCCACTATGTTCATATCTGCCTTGTTTATAATAGCTAGAAATTGGAAGGAGCCCAGATGTGCCTCAACGGAGGAGTGGATACAGAAAATGTGATATATTTACACAATGAAATACTACTCAGCAATTAAAAATAACGAATTTATGCAATTTGTGGGCAAATGGTTGGATCAGGAAAATATCATGCTGAGTGAGTTAACCCAATCACAAAAGAATACACATGAAATGCAATCACTGATAAGTGGATATTAATGAGCCCAGAAGCTCTGAATATTCAAGGCACAATTAGCAAGTCAAATGATTCCCAAGAAGAAGGAAGGAGAGGACCCTGGTCCTGAAAAGACTTAATCCAGTATTGTAGGGCAGTACCAAACAGAGAAAAGGAAGTGATTGTGGAATGGGTAGGGGGAAAAGGAAGTATGGGACATATGGTGAGCGGGGTAGATGGGAAAGGAGAAAGCCTTTGGAATGTAAACAAGTTATATAGAAAATAAAAAAAGAAGAAAAGAAAAGCAAAAAAAAAAGAGAGAGAAGAAACACTATGGCTATTGGGATTTACGTAGAACCTGGCACTAGGGTAGAGGTATAAAGAAAAATAAATGTAAAACCCACACGCCAAGTAAGAAAGACCATATATTTGTTCTGCTCCTGATGTCTATTAATATAAATTAAAAATATTTTTGATTGTCATTCAGATTACGTTAAGAGCATTAATAATCTCATAGGAAATGATTGTCAATATTTACACTTGCAAGGAAGATTATCTCTTTTTTCCTTAATTTTTATTTTCTATATTATATGCTTACATTCCAAAGGCATTCCCTTTTTCCAGTCCCCCCTACCCTATGTCCCATAATTCCTCTCCCCCCTAACTAGTCCCAAATCATTCCCCCTCTCCCCATGGTTTCTCTACAAAACTGGATCCAATCTTTACAGGCCCAGGCTCCTCTCCTTTCTTCTTGGGAATCATTTGACTTGCTAATTGTGCCTTGAGTATTTAGGGCTTCTGGGCTCATTAATATCTACTTATCAGTGATTGCATTTCATGTGCATTCTTTTGTGGTTTTGCTAACTCACTCAGGATGCTATTTTCCAGGTCTAACCATTTACCTACAAATTGCATGAATTCATTATTTTTAATTACTGAGTAGTATTCCATTATATAAATATACCACATTTTCTCTCTTAAAGAAATTAAATTAGAGACTATAATTTTATCTTATTTCTTCTGAATTATGGTTCACATATACTCAATTAGATGTCTTGTGGTAAAAAGAAAATATAGTACTAGTATTTCATTTGATGTAGATAACTGTTTCTATGTTTTTGTGTGATTTTGCATGTGTATCATTTAGTAATTATTACATAATATGCTTATATTTTGACTGGTACATGGTACATAAAAGTGTGTTGTTAATTTATTATTGTACAGATACTATATATGTTTATTTTGATGTTAGCTACTGGTCTGCTGTAACTTGCTTTTACTATGTTTAAGGTTTAAAATTTTTAATGTTCATTCTAAATGAAAGAAAGCATTTTCCACATATGCTCATTTACTTTCAATATTTAATATAAAATTTAACTGATATTATTTTTGTAGAATTTCTTTACATTATTGTTTGATATGTGTGATGATAATCATTGGCTGCTGTTAATCCTGACTCCTCTAATCACATGGCTCTTAAATGCTTTCTCCATAAAAGTTAGTGTCTATCTACATACATTGTCAGATATACCATATGTATCAGACAGCATGATATTCACTTAATAAATGTTTTAATATTCAAATTGCATAAGCTCTATAAAGAACCACTGAAGGAATAGCTATCAATCTCTATTGCTCTCTCATCCATCAGTTTCTACATTCTATATCTCACCTACATAACATTCATATATATAGTTTATACATACATTATATATATATATATATATATATATATATATATATATATATATAGTATAAACTATATATATATGGTTGTAAGAATATGTGATTCCTTACAAAGACTTATGGTTCCACAACTCTATTGAAAAAAAGTAAAGTCACTAACTCCAAGGGAAGAAAATGCATGTAACTTTGTGTCAGTTGTCATGGGCCTTAGAATATTGACATCACAATGGACCTTTATCCTGACTGCTACAGAATCCTCAGTCCTCATCAGCTTGTCTACCAACTGTAGTCAGCCTTTTGGTATTCAGTAGTAGGAAGAAGCAATTCAAGTTTATTCAAAGGTTCTCCCTTCCAGGCTCCACTGAAAAGATATTTTAATAAGTAATTTGTTTCTCATGATAGCCTAATGAACTAACTCTCAACTCAGCAGTAGTTTCTTGAAAATGTAGACATGAAACCATATATGATACCAATCTTCTGTAGAAACAACATTATTATGTGAGAAGAGGTATGCTTTAAGCCCACAGGAGAAGAGTTAGTGTAAGTTTAAAAAAAAGTTGAAGATATGAATGACAATTATCTTATATGCAACCCAATTATGTTAAACACCATGACAACAAAGATTTAAAAAAAAATTAGTCATACTTTTTTGTAGATCGTAAATCAAAGAACTCCCTGGTTTTCTTTAAATTGCTAAAGTTTAATATTGTGTTCTTTGGAATCAATTTCTGAATATATGAACATTAATTCAAATTAAACAGAAACTATTTCCTAGATGTTTTAATTTCCTTTCAATTTGGAAATTTGATTCATATTCAGACTGAGTTGGAATTAATTGTAACATATCTATACATTAGTGTTTGACATATGTGATGAGAAACATTGGCTGCTGTTCCTCCTGACTTTGAATCTGTGGCTCTCACATGGTTTCTCCATAAATGCAAGTTACTCTCTACATATTCTTTGATATGTTCCAACCTTTGACCAGAGACATATTCAATATATAATTTCAATATTTGTATCATATGAGCAGGCTTGAGTAAAGAAACTACCAATAAGAAGCCACTACATTATTAAAGGCAGAAGGTTATTATGGCTTAGAGAGAAATGTTCAGAGGCATCTTACAAACATTTATAGCCGATTGAAGCTTGATTATAAATGTCTTAGAGAGAACAGAGAATATCAGTGTAGAATATTGGAGATACCTAAGGGAGTGAGAGAAACTTTGCCTTCCTAAAGAGAATGAGAATCTTATAAGATTTTGGGAATCACCTTAGTGCAGAAGCTGATGGAAATGTTTTGGAAGGAACAGAAATCTAAATGAAATGTTAGTGTGGGGGGTATCTTTAACTTTCACTACATAGAAAGAGTCCAGTGACTAAGAAACACAATCTTATAGTGACCATTGAATCAAGATCTGTACTCTTTTGTGAGGAGTATTCCTCTAAATTCACCTAGCATTGCCTCACATCTAAGGTTATTTGTACACTTTAGAGCAGTGGTGCTCAATCTTTCTAATGCTGCAACCCTTTAATACAGTTCCTTATGCCGTGGTCAACCCTAACCAAAATCATGTATTCTTGTTACTTATTCATTATTGTAATGTTAAAATTGTAAATCAATCTATCTTGGTAAAAGTTTTTATCCAGTTTGAGTAAAATGATACAAAATACTTCAAGATCAATTGTATGATTATTCTTAAAAGAAAACATCATGCTATTCTCTCAGTTTTGAAGCTCTCATTCAATATTTTTTAATTTTGAAGAAAGAAGTTGGTAAAAGTTATATGTGAACGTATTTGTGTGATACTTACAAGTCAGAAGTGGTTGCTTATTATATTATATAAATATTTACAATAATGTAAAGAAATGATTTACATATATTAATATGCAAAGCCACAAATAAGACAACATCAGTTAATAAAATTTGAAGGCATTAGTCTAGAGGGTATTGTGATTTTATGATTGATCGTAAAAATATTCTGAAGATATTACATGCACATGCATATTTGTATGTGTCTCTTTGTGTGTGTGTGTGTTTTACTAAATATAGAAATGCATCCTGCTTAGTCCTTGAAATCATTCTTGCATGTATATAATTTTGGGTCTGAGCATTTTGTTCTAAATAGGTCACTCAGGGAAATCTTCTGATTATCTATCCCAGTCTCAGTCTTCCTAGTTGCCTCCAGGTCTTTATCTAGTGTCAGGATTCCATGAGAATTGCTTTCTTCAAAAAGCATGTGTGTTGTTGTTGTTTTGTTGTTGTTGTTGTATTTCAGGACTTCTTTAGGCAGCCATGTTGTAGACAGTTTGTAGGATTTATATTTCTCATTGTGCTATGAGTTTCTAGAGACATATCTAAAATAACATTTTATACGTAAAATTGTTGTTGTGCTGGTGAGAGTTACATGAATAATTCTTCAAATCTGTACTGAAATTTACCCATAAAAGAAAGATCTTGTCAGGGAAAATGTTGTAATTTCTCATTGTAACTCATTTCTGGGACTTTTTGAATTCTTTGACCTTTTTGGAACCAGAAAAAGAGAAATGAAATGTCAGTATAGAATATATCCAATTAAAAAAAAAGTAGAATAAAAAAAGGAAAAAAAAAGAATTCTAACTTATTACCTTGTTTCCTAGATTTTTCTCAATATACACTTAAGGAGATGAATAAACACAAAGAATTTCATGCAGGGTAATATGCCATTTTAAAGACCATAGAGAAAAATTGGAGCACTGTCAACAATGAACTTAAAAGACTGTAATATAATATGAAACAAAATGTAAAGGGAAGTAAGTGAAACATGTAAATTGTAAATCATAATGAATGGTTATATGGTAGAATCTCAGGGTTGTTTTGATTTGCATTTTCCTGATGACTAATGATATTGAACATCTCTTAAGTTGTTTCTCGGCCATCCAACTTTCTTCTGGTGAAAATTTTTTGTTTAGCTCTGTGCCCCATTTTTGATAGGGTTATTTGGTTCTTTGGGGTCTAGTCAGAATGGCTAAGATTAAAAACTCAAGAGAAAACAGGTGCTGGAGAGGATGTGGAGAAAGAGGAACAATCCTCCACCATTGGTGGGATTGCAAGTTGGTACAACTGCTCTGGAAATCAGTCTGGCGGTTCCTCAGAAAATTGGGCATGTCACTTCCAGAGGACCCTGGCATACCACTCCTGGGCATATACCCAGAGGATTCCCCTGCATACAATAAAGACACATGCTCCACTATGCTTATAGCAGCCTTGTTTCTAATAATCAGAAATTGGAAATAGTCCAAATATCCCTCAAAGGAGGAATGGATACAGAAAATGTGGTATATTTGTACAATGGAATACTACTCAGAAATTAAAAATAATGAATTCATGCAATTTGTAGGCAAATGGCTAGATCTGAAAAATATCATCCTAAGCAAGTTAACCCAATCACAAAAGAATACACATGAAATGCAATCACTGATAAGTGGATATTAATGAGCCCAGAAGCCCTAAAAACTCAAGGCACAATTAGCAATTCAAATGATCCCCAAGAAGAAGAAAGGAGAGGAGCCTGTAAAGATTGGATCCAGTTTTGTAGGAGTGTACCAGAACAGAGAAATGGTGGGTGGGGATGATTGGGGAATAGATGGGGGAAGAGGACTTATGGGATGTATCATGAGTGGGGAACTGGGAAAGGGGAAAACCTGTGGAATGTAAACAAAGAATATAGAATAAAAAAATGGTTATATGTGACTGAGGGAATAGCTAAGAATCAGGAGTAGAACACAAGTAGAAATATTTAATAGGTTACCAAAATAAAAGAAAATTTAGCGCCTATAGCCAGCTAGTGATATAGTTATTAAGCATATTTCAACTTAATAAAGTTAATAAAACTAAATATTAATAATTAATAATTAAAATTTAATATTTTATTCCTGTTAATTTTAACACTTGAAAATATTTTTTTTTACATTCAAGGGATATAAAACTTTGAAAATGATAAAATAACATTACATGTTAAGTATTTTACTATTTTTTAATTTATAACAAGAGAAAAGGCAAAAAGCAATACATAGGCCAATAAAGATTCCTGGCAACTACGTTGATATCAATGATCTCTTCTGCCCTCAGTAACCATGCTGACTGTCAATACTCCATGCTTTCTAAGAAATCTTGTTGATAGCCATGATCCATGTAGTACCACCACATCTTGATCTTGCCACAAGAGAGACATGTTGAAAACCTTGGTCCATTTTGCTGCTTAAGGCAATGTTGAAGTTAGTGTTAAGGATTTCTAGAGTGGTCCAGTTGGTAGTCTATGACCTGAAATGAAAATTAAAACTATGCTGAAATAACTGATGACTATTCACACCTACCAATCAACCATGCTGGTGTCCAAATGGAGTTATTGCAGAACACATGATCTCTGTGGTCAGCTGAGACCCTGTTGTATTCCATGGTCCGTATTGCCTCCCGAAACCATATTCAGGAAAGTGTTCTACTTTACAACCAAGAACCCATATAATGGGCGAGGGCACAGGCACCATGTGTGATAGTAGTGGCAGCATCATGGAGGCCATAAGTGGCCAGGAGCACCAGGACAGCTCTCTGCCCTCAGCACAGCTGCTAACCAGAAAGTACCTCTACTATTATTATCATAACCCGATTTACTTTCCCTACATGGGCGTGGGAGCACCTCTGATTCCTGCCTGGCCTGTAGGACAGGTTGAAATGCTCATAATGCTTGGGAGGATGCAGAGCAACACTGAAGCTCCACTCCTTGTACCGCGAAGCCCCAGTGCTGACCTGTTGGAGAACCTGTCAGAGAACAGTGTGTGAATTGCTGGTTCATCCAGATGCCTCTGAGAACAGGAGATGACACTCCTACTTCCTGTTATTCTGATTCGCATGACTATGCCAAAAATACTTCCTTTCACTCAAGTGACTACCTGAGGGATGCATCAGTGATGTAGGCAGTGGGAGAAAACACCAACCCTTTGAAAAGTGACCTTAAGAGTGTGTCTTTTTATTCAGGTCAAGACAGCTTCTACATAGGCATCTGTGTGTCCTCCCCTGCAGAAGTCACATATTCTGTGTAACAGGATTCTTAGTGTGCTCTGTCCCTGGCCTGTGCTGGTGCTACCAAGGGGCAAGGGGCTCTGAAGGCCTGTACCACTTGTGTCTGAATTTGTCCAGCCATCCAGATGGCAGAAAAATGCAGACATAACATTCCTACAATGTATGATGTCTGTGCCTTTGTTTTGAAAACATGTATTTCCAAAGAAGTTTGCTGACATAAGAAGAAATGGGCTTTTGCAGGAAGAGCCTGCATGGTGGGCAATGTAGCCTGTTGCTTCCAAACAGCCTGCCTCTGGCTCTGCTCCCACACCACAGGGAGAAACAATGACAATGACTCAGGCCTTATCTGCTAAGGAAGATTGAGAAATTTTATTAAAAATAAAATTGTGTGCTGCTCCAAATCATGTACTTCTTGTAATCAGCCTTGGATAACCCAGAATTCTTTCATCCTTGATCTACTTGCACATTACACAAGCATTCATTGAGGGAAGAATTGAAAACCTTTTCTTCATTCTGGAGGATGGGTGAATTCCTGGGTCCTCAACAAGAATATCAGTTGGCAAGTTTGCATTATGACAGATGCTGACTGACTTACCTCAATGTTCATAAAACACGACTGATCTGAAGTCCCTTGGAATTTGTAAAACGGGGTAGCAAACAAGATATTTTTTCCATGTACACAATAATTTTAAGTGTAATTCGCTTACAGCAATAAGTGTTAAATCATTTGCAAAAGATTTACCAGCATTTTTATAATCAATGTAAACATTTTAACATAATGGCACTTAAAATAATTTATAAAAGTATTAATCTTACATATATGCTTCTTAATAAGTATGACAATAAATGAAAATAGACCCATATTTCTCATGTTGCAGAAAACACATATTCAAGTGGATCAAGGATCTCAACATAAAACCAGTCACATCATATAATAGAGGAGAAATTGGAAAAGACCAACAAATTCTGTGGCATAGGGTGAAATTTCCTAAATAGACCTCGAATGTCTCAGGATCTAAGATCAAGAATTGATAAATGGGACCTCATGAAACCGAAAACTTTCTCTAAGTCAAAGGACATATTCAATAGTACATAGCTGCAACTAACAGATTGGAAAATCATTCTTACCTATATATAAATCTGACTGAGAACAAATATGCAAAATTTATGAAGAATCCAAGAATCTAATTTCCAAAAACCAACAACACAATCAAAAAGTCTGAAAAATTAAATAGAGATTTCACAACAGAGAAATATCAATTCGCTGAAAAGTATTTAAGACATGTTGAAAATTGTTATTGATCAGAGAAAAGTGAATCAAAGTGAATGAGAGATTCCATTTTATACCAATCAAATGACTAGGATAAAAAATAAGGTAAGAGCATCTAATGAGGTGCATGCTGAGAAAGAGGAAGACTCCTCCATTGCTGGTGGGATTGTAAACTGGAACAACAACTCTGGAAATAAATCTAGAGGTTCTCAGAAAATTGGAAATAAATCTAAATGGAGACCCAACTCTACCACAGATGGGCATACACTCAAAAGGTTCCTTACAATGTGATAGAGGCACATGCTCCACTATGTTCTTACCAGCTTTATTTGGAGAGCCTGAAAGAAGAAGTAAACCAGATGTCCCACATCAGATGAATGGATACAGATAATGTGGTTAATTTACATGATGGATATCATTCAGCACTTAAGGATTAGGTCATCAAGAGATTTACATGCAAAAGGGTGAAATTAGAAAATATCAATATTTTGGTAGGTAACTGTGTTAGGTAACCTGGACCCAAAATACATGCAAGGTATGAACTCACTAGTAAGTGTATATGAGCTAAAAATTACGGAATACACAGGAAAAAATGCACAGAACTCAAGATGATAAGCAGCCTGAAGGACCCAAGTCAGTGTGCATCAATCCTGTTTGGAAGGAAGAAGATAGCAATCCTGAGGGGGTGCAAGAAATGGGAGTGTTCTAGGTGAGAGACGGAACAAGGACTAGTAAAGAACAACACGATTAACTATTGGGTGGGTGGGTGGACAACAGAAGTGTAAGCCTTAGGGCCAGCAGAAGGAATCAGAACAGTAAACCTTGGGAGGTAGGAAACTTAGGGGGAACCCTCTAGAATGTAACAGAGACCTATGGGCTGAGAGACTCTCAGGATGAAGAGGAGGAATCCTAGGTGAAATGTATAACAGGGGAAAGAGGGAACTTGTAGAGTCCAGTTCCAGGAGAAGGACAGGGAATCCAGTGAAGAGATTGGGTAGGCATTCCATAGTAAAAATTCTGACCCAGAAATCTTCCTGTTTAAAAGAACTCTAGGGACAAAAATGGAGAAGATTCGGAGGGAAAGTATGTCCTCTGACTGGCAAAAATTGGGATCCAGGCAAGGATGGCTCCAAGACCTGACACTATTACAGATTTCATGGTGTGCTTACAGACAGGAACCTATCATTGCTGGCATCCAAGAGGTTGAACAAGCAGGTTAAGGAATCAGATGCATACACACCCAACCAATGTTCAGAAGCTGGGGACACCTGTGTTTGAATAATGGAAAGACTGGAAGAAGCTGAGGAGGTAGGTGACACCATAGGAAAACCAGCAGTTTCAAATGACCTGGATCCCCGACATCTCTGGGACACTGAGTCACCAACCAGGTAACATATTAGCTTCTATGAAGAGCTTAACACAAATACAGCAGAGGTCTGCTTGCTCTATCGTAGGTGAACAAGGATGCACCTAACACTTCAGAAACATGAGTATCCAGAGAGTGAGTGTACATAGTCCAGTGCAATGTGGAAGGTGTGGACATGCTGCTGGAGATCAAGGTTTAGTCAGGATAAATGAAAGAGGAACTTTAGGAGGACAGAAAAGGAAGGAGATGAGGGCTAGACCGTAGAAGGCTAAAGATAATTTTAAAAGAGATAAGTAAGTTAAATTCACACTCAAAATTTGTATCTCCTTCAGTCCTTATGGAATATATGTGTAATGCCTTCTGTATATTGGCTTCTCTTTGGCTTATAACAACCACACTATTGAGGGTTATTGTGCTACTTGGTTGTATATGAGAATAGTTTTCCCAAAACAGGATGGATTTCTTCTCTAAGTCTACATTGTGTAAGTGTGAATTAGGATATATTCATCCTGTCTAAGACATAAACATACAAGATGCCTTTTGCAATTTTTAGGCCAACATTACAACAACCTTCCTTACATTTTTTTTTAGTTCTGCCTATTTACCTACAAATATCATGATTTCACTTTTCTTAGTGGAAGAATACTGTTTGGTTGTGTAAATGTGACATGCAGTTACTGTTTGTCAGGTGATATACACCTAGACAGTTTCCAATCTCTAGTTATTATAAATAGAATAGAAATTATATAAGGAAATATCTACAATAAGATATAGAGTCAATTGCATATATGCCTAGTATTAATATAGCTGGGTATTCTGAAATATTTTTTCTTCCTTTCATGAAAACAACACAATGAAATTTCCAGGATTCATTCTAATCAACAGCAAAAGTTTTGTTTGTTTTTTTCCCATCATCCTTGCTATCATTTGTTGTCTTTTGTTGTATTAATCTTGGACATTATGATTACTATAGGATAGAAAATCATTACAGTTTTCTGTTTCATTTTGCTTAGACCTGACAGAGATGCCCAAGATCAATGCCCTTTCATTAAGCTTAAGAAATTTATGAGAATGAGAAGAAAAAAAATATTTACTCATGTATTCTAATAACAAGAATAAGAAATGCTATTTTGTCAATGTTTATTTCCTAACATAAAATGAGTGGAATTATATGAATTATCATCTCCTGCATACATAGATATTATTAGTCAATCTTGATTAATTGACATGAGGGTGCAGAATGAGTGGAAGGTGGAACCTCACATTTGTCAAGCTAAAAGAACACCTGTCATGAAACCACACTTTTTAAAATTTCCTCTCCCCAAAGCATACATTCTGTAATGTATTCTGTGTGTTGGATATGCTGGAAGAAAGACCAAAGGAAATAAAAGACATGTCTATAGCCCTCTCAGGATCCAGCCAGTATTGGCATATGAAAATATAATAGCATTACAGGTTCCATTTAGTCTCCCCCTAATCCACAGTGTGAGGAGGAGAAACATTCTCAAAATGTTCTCCAAACCACATTGTTTTTTTTTCCTTCTCTCTCTCCATGATTCTGATATTTCTTTCCTTGTGTCCACATAGGGAGACTTTTGTAAAGTGGGAAATTCAGAGAAGAGCAGTAAGGTGTCTATAGCCTACAGATCTTGCTTTTTGCCATGCAGATGAAATGCCCAGGGTGGGGGAGAAGATCCTATTTGCTGAGGGAATTCTGGTTGGTGGCTCAGTGTCTTAGAGAGTCCTGGAGTGCATGTCAGTTGAAAATACTGGTCTTCGTGAAGGTTAGCCCACCTCATCACTTCTAGGTTTTCCCTAGTTCAAACAGTTTATTTCCATTGTTTGGGAAGGAATACGCAAATCTGACTCTTTCAGCTGCTCCTTGGGTCTTTGAAAGGGCTCTCATGAGAGGCCTCTTTAGTGAGTACAACACAGCATGAATAACAGTGTCTTGCCTTGTAGCCCCTCCTTGGGCTGGATCACAGTTTGGGGTCCTCACTGGGCATCCTTTTCCTCAGACTTTTCTCCCCCTTTTTTCCTGAAGTTCTTTCAGAGAGAAAATCTTCTGAGTCAGAGTTTTGACTATTGATGGCAACCACATCCCTCTAGTTGTTATATATGAAGTGGGATCCACAAGTTCCTTCTCCTCACAGAAGGTATTTCAACAAATGTACATACTTTCATGTCCTGAAAATGGAACTCAAAAAGGCTAACAGAAGGGCCCAAGTGAGCATGCTTTTAGAGGGAGAGCAAATCAATCATAGGAGTAAAGGGTGACCTGGGTGAGAAAGGGACGTGGAGGGAAGAGTTGAACATGAACAGGTATTGGGTGTGAGGAACATGACTGAAGACCTGAGCACCAGGTGAAAAATGCAAACCTTGGGAGTTTGGGAGATGGGGGCAACTGGTCAACCTCTAGAATGTTCCAGAGACCTGAAAGATGAGAGACTCTCACAACTACAAGGGAAGGAACTTATGTTAGTCTTAATTTTTACTAACTATATTGAACAAAATGAATTAAGTCTTTGCATATAAACTGTCTGAAAACAATTTTCCAAAAATAAGATATATTTTGAAGATATTAATAACATACAGAGCAGGCAATGGTGGTGCACGCCTTTAATATCAGCACTTGGGAGGCAGAGGCAGGTAGATTTCTGAGTTTCAGGCAAGCCTTGTCTACAGAGTGAGTTCCAGGACTGCAAGAGCTACACAGAGAAACCCTGTATCAATAAACTCCATATAGAACATCAAGTAGGCACATAATTATCAAAGACTATATGAGCAGTAAAATAAAAATATGAAAAGCTATTAAGGAAACTGACAATGTCTTATATATGCCTTACCCAATAAAGCAGCACCTGACTTTTAAATGGATAATCTATGTCTATGCTGTCAATGAACACAGATATTGTAAAACCCCAAACTATGAAGGCCTTAACCATACCTTAAGATTGCACACACCAGGGGACAGGAGAGCCCGGCTTGATGCAAACACATGATGTAACTTTAGTAAATGGAGCTCAGGGCCAACACTTACCCCACACAGGGGGCATAGGGGTCGACCTCGAGGCTCAAATATCAGGGGGTTTTATAGAAAAAGTTAGGGAAGTTGCCGTAGTTACACATAATAGGTTGGTTCAAATGGTGACAGGCAAATCCTTGGCGCACAATTACATCAGGGGGCAATATGTGCAGACCGGTACATCAGAAATGCAGGAGGGCAGCTTATCATTTGCAGTTAGACAGGGTGACGCCAGACAGTCCAGATGGCTTGAGGCTCAGTGGAAATAGACCAGGCATGTTTCTTATCTTTATGGCCCACTGGTTTCCAGAATGCCTTAACAGCATGTACGAGTGCATCCTGGGTTTATACTGCTCTTATCCTTCGCCAGGACTGTTTGTTTCTTTTAGTCATGGGCCCTGAGAAATTTTAAACTATTTTATTCTTTCTTTCAATATCAGAGTAGACTACAATACAAAGCAAAAGTATCATTCATATCAACAAAAGAGGAGAAACATTGCACAGTATAATCAACATTAAGCCATTTCTCTTCAGCAATCTTGGTCTACAAAAGAGAAACATCAGTCTGAAGATAATTATATATTCAAGAGGATAGAAGTGATAAATAACCCTGTTCTCAGGAAAAGTGTATGGCAAACACAAAATAACAAAGGCCCATACATACTGCACGTTATAATGCTGAATATTAACTGTCTCACTTATAAAATTAAAAATTCACGGAATAATTGTAAATGGAGAGACTTGAAGCAATCCCACTAAAATCAGAGTCTAGGCAAGGCTGCCCTTTCTCTTTATACTTTTTCAATATAATACATAAAGTTCTCCTTAGAACAATTAGAAAACAAAAGGAGGTAAATGTCAAATAAATTGCAAAGAAAACAGAATACCACTGTGTGCAGAAGAATAAGATGGTACACAAAACAACTCCCAAATCTCCAGAGAACTCCTGCAGCTGATAAACTTCAGCAAATTGGCCACATATAAAATTAACTCAAGCAAATCAGTAGCTGTACTATACTCTAATGATAAACAGGCTGAGAATGAAATTAGGGAAATGGCATTCTTCACAATAGCTACAAACAATATAAAGTGTCTTGGTGTGACTGCAACTAAACAAGTGAAAGATTTGTATGTCTGGAACTTTAATTATCTGAAAGAAATCAGAGAAGACATCAGAAGAAGAAAAGATCTCCCATGTTCATGGATGGGCAGAATAAATATAGTAAAAATGGCCATCTTCCCAAATGCAATATAAAGATTCAGTGCAATCCCCACCAAAATTCCAACTCATTTCCTCATAGAGTTAGAAAGAGCAATTCTCAAATTCATCTGGAAGAACAGGATGAAAAAACCCATGATAGCTAAAACTATTATCAACAGTTAAACAACTTCTTGTGGAATCATTATCTCAGATCTCAAGCAGTTCTACAGAGCAATAGTGTTAAAAGGTGCATTGTATTGGCACAGCAACAGGCTTGTAGATCAATGGAATTGAATTGAAGACCCAGGAAAGAATTCACACACCTATGGTCACTTGATGTTTGACAAAGGATCTGAAACTATCAAGTGGAAATCATTTAGAGTTGTCAAAAAATGGTGCTTGCTCAACTGATGTTGAAAATGCAAATTGATCCATTCTTATGCCCTTGTGCAAAACTCACTTCTTCAGAGTAGAAAGATCCACTTTCAAATTCATCTGGAATAACTAAAACCCAGGATAGCAAAAGCTATTCTCATCAATATAAGAATTTCTAGGAGAATCAATATCCCTGACCTAAAGATGTACTGCAGAGAAATCCTGATAAAAATACATGGCATAGGTAGAGTCACAGGCAGGCAGATCAATGGAATAGAATGGAAGACCCAGTAATAAACCCACACACCTATAACAAGATCTTTAACAAAGGAGCTAAAATCATCCAGTGTTTGCATGTGAGGTGGGGGAGGGAGGAAACAGCATTTTCAATAAATGGTTCTGGCAGAGAATGCACATCATTCTTATCTTCTCGTAAAGTGGTTCAAGGACTCCACATAAAACCACATACATTGAAAATAATTGAAATAAAATGGAGAATTGCTTAGAGCATGAGGGCATATCCTGAATAGATATCTCACTAGTAGCTTATGCTCTAAGATCAAGAATTGATAAATGGGACCTCATAAAATTGGAAATCTTCTGTACGGCAAAGGACATTGTCAATAGAACAAAACTGTCAACCAAAAGATTGGGAAAAGACCTCTATCTGCCAACCCTCCATCTGAGAGGGGGATACTATCCAACATATAGAAAGAACACAGAACCTCCAGAATGTACCAAAGACCTAGGAGTAAACACACACTCAGGTCACAATTGGAGGAAACTTATATGAAATGCCTATCAATAGGGAGAGGGAACTTATAAAGCCCACCTCCAGCAGCAAGAAAGATAGGACATCAAATGAAGGAGGCGATCCCACAATCACAACTCTGACCTGTAATTATTCCTGTCTGAAAGAGCTGCAGGGATGGAAATGAAGAGGAGCCTGAGGAAGAGAAAGTCCAGGGACAGGCCCACAGTGGGATCTAGCTCAAGGGGAGGCCCTAATATCTGACACTATTCCTGAGGCTATGGAGTATTCCCTATAAGGGACCTATCAAGGATGCCCTCTGATTGATCCAACAAGCAGCCACAAGGATCAGATACAGATATTCACACCCAACTAATGGAGAAAAACAACTGATCTCTGCTGTTGAATTAGGAAAAGCTGAAAGAAGCTAAGGAGGGAGACCCTGTAGATGGACCAGTATTCTCAATCAGGACCTCAGAAATCTCACTAACACTGAAACACCAAACAGGCAGCATATACCTGGTAATGGGGGACCCCATATAAGGGGGCCTCATATTAGCTGGTATGCTGATTTGAGACCACCAACTCACATAAAATAAAGAAATTATGTGTTCATTCAGAGATGATGCACCTAACTCTCAAGAAATGGGAGGCCTCAGGTAGTTTAGAGGTCTGGTAGAGTTGGGGATGAGGACATCAATGTGGAGACAGCAGAATGGGGAGAAGGTATGGGATGTGGAAAAGTCTGGCAGTGGATGAGGTTGGGGGGACAATATTTGGAGTGTAAAAATAAATAAATAAAATTCTCAAAACAATATTAGAATGCTACAGAAAGGAATTGAGCTGATCTAGTAAATTAGTGTAATAAATTTTCAAGTCTTTGGACTCTCTAGTTCCATAAATCTGACTAAATTTGTAGCCTCAGCCATGATGTCAATACTGTTGAGAAAAATACTACCAATTTTTAAAAGTATTTCACATAATTTCCCCCAGTATATCAATATTTGAGGTAACCCTTGCTTTTCTCTCGGGGTTGAGGGGTTGAGTATCTTTTGCCAAGAGATCTTACAGGGATGTCTCAGAATTCAGCCAATTCCAGCAGAATATGAATTAGAAGCCTCTATCTTGACAATATGTTTCTATGGTACATAAAACAGTAGGTTAGTTGACATGTTAGGGGAGCAATTGACAGTTGTACATACTTGCAACACTTTTGAAATATGACAATAACCAATACAACAATGTATCTGAATAGCTGCAATAAGTGGTACTTAC
>OZ030029.1:3689592-3722200 GCA_964023405.1 Apodemus agrarius
TCTCTTCTGAATAGTCTTCCTTCTTTATTATCCAGCCTTGGCAATACCAGATAGGTTTTCTTTTTGTCCCTTTCTGAATTCTTCCAGCTGACTCTGAACAGGTTTCCTTTCTAATCCATAATGAATTTCTTTTCTGTAATAATGGAGTGGAAAATCCTGTGATTTCTTTACTGTGATATGCTCATATAAATGGAATGTGTGTGATATATGTTTTCCTTAAGGAAATATCATTTTGTCCAAAAAATATTTCTTTTCTCGAAGAAAATGTACAAAATCACCATATCTTTTACTTAGAAAGCATTTATGGTCCCTGTGAATCAAGGTTTCAATGAAATATAGCTGCCTAGAGTTATCATCACCCACTTCAAACAACAATGTAAAGATATAAAAAAAAAAACAAATTCAATTATGTGGAGTAATAACTATAATTCAGTTCCTGATATGTCTAGCCTAATATGAGATTCAAAATATATAGAAAAATACCTTTTCTGTGGAGCCTGGAAGGAAGAAACTTTCAGTGCAATTTATGTTTTATTTGGCCTTACTCTGCTTAAAGCTCAATCTGGTGACTACTTTCGGTAGACAAACTACCTAGATCTAAGGCCCCTCTAGTACTCAGGCTAGTGGACAATTGTGACGTCAATAGTCTAAGGCCCATGTCACTGACACAGTGACACATACATTGCCTTTTCTTATACTTAGTGGATTCAAAAATATATTTTTATATTTTTTTTGAAAAATTGGGAATATGGAAACAGGTTATATAGAAAGATAGATATGTAGATAGGTAGGTAGAAAGATAGATAAATAGGTAGATAGATAGATAGATAGATAGATAGATAGATAGATAGATAGATAGAGATAGAGAGATAGTTAACTGCAATAATTTTTGAGCAATAATATGAGAAATATTTGTGTAAAATATTGTGTTTATACACCTAAAAAGGTTCTCAATTCCTACTTTTTAAACATATTCAGAGTGAAAGGGCAAAGGAGCATGTAAATTTCATCAACCCTGTGAAACATAGAGACTAATAAATGCAAAATCACAGGAATCTCTGAACCTATAGATGAAAACACTCACTTATTAAGATTCATTAAAGTTTATGTCGCTAATATTGGTTGAAAACTAAATCTATTTAGTTCTCTGAGAGTCCATATATTCTAAAATGCCAAGATTGGGCCAGCTCAAGATAGATTACATATGGATTACAGGTGGTTAGAAACAAATAAACAAAAAGTTCAAAACCAAAATTAGTATATTATAAAAAAATAATAATCTTCTTCAGAGAACAGTGCCATTTCCCTTGCCTCTGGGGAAAGAAACTGGCAATCCATTGACTCATGAATCCTATCAGGATTGTCAACAGCCACACTTACCCTCACGTTTACCTGAACAGGAAGTAAACATAATTGTTATACATTTCACTTAGTTTTCTGTTCCTTCCCAAACATTTCCATCAGCTTCTGAACTAAGGTAATTCCCAAAATCTTATACAAGTCCCATTCTCTTTATGAAGGCAAACTTTCTCTCACTCCCTTAGGTATCTCCAATATTCTACACTGATATTCTCTGTTCTCTCTAAGACATGTGTAAAATCAAGCTTCAATCAGCTATAAACATTTGCAAGATACCTCTGAACATTTCTGTCTAATCCATAATAACATTCTTCTGCCTTTAATAATGGAGTGGATACTTTTTGGTGGTTTCTTTAGACAACTCTGCTCTTATAATACAAATATTAAAATAATATATTAAGTGACTATATCTCTGGTCAAAGCTTGGAACATATCAAGAATATGTAGAGAATCACCTGCATTTATGGAGAAATCATGTGAGAGCCACAGATTCAAAGTCAGGAGGGACAACAGCCAACATTTCTCATCACATACGTCAAACACTAATGTATAGATATATTACAAATAATACCAACTCAGTTTGGTTATGAATCGAATTTCCAAATTGAAAGGAAATTAAAATGTCTAGGAAGTAGTTCCTGTCTAACTTGATTAATGTTCAAGTATTCAGAAATTTACTCCAAATAACATAATATTAAACTATAACAATTTGAAGAAAATCAGGGTGTTCTTTCATTTAGGATCTATACAAACATATGACCAATTCTTTTTTAAAATCTTTGTTGTCATGGTGTTTAAAACAATTGGGTTGCATTTAAGATAATCTTTATTCATAACTTTGACTTTTTTTAAGACTTACACTAACTATTCTCCTGTGGGCTTAAAGCATACCTCTCGTCACATAATAATGTTGTTTCTACAGAAGATTGGTACCATTAGTCTATCATGAGAAACAACTTATTAAAATAACTTTTCAGTGGAGCCTGGAAGGTAGAAACTTTGAGTAAACTTGAATTTCACCTTCCTCCTCCTGAACACCAAACTGGTGACTATAGTGGGTAGACAAGCTAATGAGGTCTGAGGATTCTGTACATTCAGGATAAAGAAGCATTGTGATGTCAATATTCTAAGGCCCAAGACAACTGACACAAAGGCACATGCATTTCCTTCTCTTAGAGTTAGTGACTTTAATTTTTTTCTTACACTTGATGAACCATAAGTCTTTGTAAGGAATCATGTATATGTATGTGTGTGTGTATTTGTGTGTGTGTGTGTGTGTGTGTGTGTGTGTGTGTGTGTCTATGAAAGTTATGTAGATGAGATATAGAATGTCAGGCATTTTATCTAAGTTTGCTCCAATTGAGTACTGAGAGTCTCGCAACTTGAAGATCTCTGGTACATTCTGGAGGCTCTGAGTTCTTTCTATATGTTGGATATTAGCCCCCTCTCAGAAGGAGGATGGTTGAAAGAGACAGTTTCCCAATATTTTGGTTGCCAGTTTTGTTCTATTGACAATGTCCTTTGCATTACAGAAGATTTGCAATTTTGTGAGGTCACATTTGTCAATTCTTGATTTTAGAGCATAAGCTATTAGTGTCTAATCAGGATATTTTCCTCTATGCCCACGTGCTCTAAGCTCTTCTCCATTTTGATTTCAATTAGTTTCAGTGTATGTGGGTTTATGTGGAGGTCCTTGATCCACTTGGATTTCAACTTTGTACAAGGAGATAAGAATGGATTTATTTGCATTCTCTGCCAGAACCATTTATTAAAAATGATGCTTCTACCATTCTCCGTATACACACACACACACACTGGATGATTTTAGCTCCTTTGTCAAAGATCTTGTGGTCATAGGTATGTGGGTTTATTACTGGGTCTTCCATTCTATTCCATTGATCTGCCTGACTGTCACTCTACCTATGCCATGTATTTTTATCAGGACTTCTCTGAAGTACAGCTCCATCTAGGTCAGAGATAGTGATTATCCTAGAAGTTCTTATATTGATGAGAATAGCTTTTGCTATCCTGGGTTTTAGTTATTCCAGATGAATTTGAAAGTGGATCTTTCTACTTTGAAGAAGTGAGCTTTGTACAAGGGCATAAGAATGGATCAATTTGCATTTATCAACATCAGTTGAACAAACACCATTTTTGAAAACTCTGTATGTTTTCCACTGGATAGTTTCAGCTCCTTTGCCAAAGATCAAGTGACCATAGGTGGGTGAGTTCTTTCCTGGGGCTTCAATTCAATTCCATTGATGTACATGCCTGTCAATGTGCCAATACCATGCACTATTTAACACTATTGCTCTGTAGACCTGCTTGAGATCTGAGATAATGATTCCACCAGAAGTTGTTTAACTGTTGATAATAGTTTTAGCTATCATGGGTTTTCTCATCCTATTATACCAGATGAATTTGAGAATTGTTCTTTCTAACTATGATAAAATGAGTTGGAATTTTAATGGGGATTGCTCTGATTATTTATATTGCGTTTGGAAACATAGCGATTTTTTCTTTATTAATTCTCCTATTCCATGAACATGGGAGATCTTTCCTTCTTCTGATGTCTTCTTTTATTTCTTTCTTCAGATACATAAAGTTACAGTCATACAGATCTTTCACTTGTTTTGTTACAGTTATACCAATGAACTTTATATTGTTTGTGGCTATTGTGAAGAATGCCATTTCCCTAATTTCATTCTCAGCCTGTTTATCCTTTGTTTATAGGATGACTACTGATTTGCTTGAGTTAATTTTATATTTGGCCACTTTGCTGAAGTTCATCAGCAAAGTTCATCAGTTCTCTGGAGTAGTTTCGGGGGTCTTTTCATCTTATTCTTCTGCACATAGTGATAGTCTGTTTTCTTTGCAATTTGTTTGAGTTTTACCTCCTTTTGTGTTCTAATTGCTCAATGCAGAACTTTAAGTATTATATTCAATAGCTATGAAGAGAAAGGGCAGTCTTGTCTAGTCTCCGAATTTAGTGGGATTGCTTCAACTTTCTCTCCATTTAGTATTATTCTGTGAATTTTTATTTTTGTAAGTGAGACAGATAACATTTACCATTATAAAGTACAGAATGTATGGGCCTTTGTTATTTTGTGGTTGCTATACACTTTTCCTAAGAACAGGTCTATTTATTATTTCTATCCTCTTGAATATATACCTTATCTTCAGACTGATGTTTCTATTTTGTAGACCAAGATTGCTAAAGAGAAATGGCTTAATGGTGATTATACTGTTCAATATTTCTCCTCTTTTGTTGATATGAATGATACTTTTGCTTTGTGTTGTAGTCTACTCTGATATCTGTGTTTGTTGACAACATAGGGATAGATTATCCATTTAAAAGTCAGATGATCTATTAATGGGTGAGGCTTATACAAGTCTTTGTTAGTTTTCTTAATGACTTTTAGTATTTTTATTTCACTGTGCATATAGTCTTTATTATGTGTCTACTTGATGTTCTATATGGATTTTTTTTTCAATAAAGGTTTCTCTGTGTGGCCCTGGCTGTCCTGGAAATCACTCTGTAGACCAGAGTGGCCTGGAACTCAGAAATCCACCTGCCTCTGCCTCCCCAGTACTGGGATTAAAGGGGTGTACCACCTCTGCCCACACTGTATGTTTTTAATATATTCAAAAGTATCTCTTCTTTTTAGGAAATTGTTTTCAGACAATTTATATGCAGAGACTTAATTCATATTCTTCAATACAGCCAGTAAAAGTAAGACTAACATAAGGTCCCACCCTTGGAGTTATAAGAGTCTCTCACCTTTGAGGTCTGGTACATTCTAGAAGTTTAGAGGCTGACCCTGTCTTACAACCTCCCAAAGTTTGCCTATTTACATTTTTTCCCTGGTGTTCAGGTCTTCAGTCATGTTCCTCACACCCAATACCTGTTCATGTTCAACTCTTTCCTCCATGTCCCTTTCTCACCCAGGCCACCCTTCACTTCTAAGATTGATTTGCTCTCACTCTAAAGGCATCCTCACTTGGGCCCTTCTGATTGTTAGTCTTTTTGAGTTCCATTTTCTGGACTCAAGGGATGTACATTATTTGAAATGGCTTCTGTGAGGATAAGGAACTTGTTGATCTAACTTCCCAGTAGAAAAAAAAAAGTGTTAACAACTAGACAGATGGGGTTGCCATACCACAGTCAAAAACTCTGACTCAGTAGATTTCCTCTCTGAAAGAACTGCAGGAACAAAGGGGGAGAAAAGCCTGAGGAAAATGATGCCCAATGAGGACCCCAAACTGAGATCCAGCCCAAGGGGAATCCACAAGGTCTGACAGTATTATTCATGCTGTGTTGTATTCACAAAAGAGGCCTCTCATGACAGCCCTTTCAAGACCCAATAAGCAGCTGAAAGAGTCAGATTTGGGTATTCATTCCCAAACAATGGAAATAAACTGTTTCAACTAGGGAAAACCTAGAAGTGATGAGTTGGGCAAACCTTTGGGAAGACCAGTATTTTCAACTAAACTGCACACCAGAAACCTCTGTAATGCAAAGTACATTGTCAATAGAACAAAACTGGCAACCAAAAGATTGGGAAACGATCTCTATCAACCAATTCTCCATCTGAGAGGGGGCTAATATCCAACATATAGAAAGAACACAGAGCCTCCAGAATGTACCTGAGACCTTCAAGTTGTAAGAATCTCAGGATTCAAATGGAGCAAACTTAGATAAAATGCCTGACAATAGGGAGCAGGAACTTATAAAGCCCACCTCCAGCAGCAAGAAAGGTAGGTCATCAAATTAAGGCGGCGATCCCACAATCACAACCCTGATGTGTAATTATTCCTGTCTGATAGGGCTGCAGGGATGGAAATGTAGAGGAGCCTGAGGAAGGGAAAGTCCAGGGACAGGCCCACAATGGGATCTAGCTCAAGGGGAGGCCCTAACATCTGACACTATCCCTGAGGCTATGGAGCATTCCCTATAAGGGACCTATCATGGACGCCCTCTGAAGGACCCAAAAGCAGACAATAGGGTCAGATACAGATATTCACACCCAACTAATGGAGAAAACAGCTGATCTCTGTTGTTGAGTTAGGGAAAGCTGAAAGGAGCTAAGGAGGGAGACCCTGTTGAAGGATCAGTATTCTCAATTAATCTGAACCTCTGAAATCTCACTAACACTGAACCACCAAACAGGCAGCATATACCTGGTAATGGGGGACCCCACATAGGAGGCCTCATATTAGCTGGTATGCTGAGATGAGACGCCCAACTCACATACAATAGAGAAGTTCTGTATTCATTCAGAGATGATGCACCTAACTCTCAAGAAATGGGAGGCCTCAGGTAGTTTAAAGATCTGGTAGAGTTGAGTATGAGGACATCAATGTGGAGACAGCAGGGTGGGGATCAGGTATGGGATGTGGAAAATTCTGAGAGGGGACGGGTTGTGGGATCAATATTTGGAGGGCAAAAAAATAAATAAATAAATTTTTCAAAAAATATTAGAATGCTTAAGAAAGCAATTGACCTGATCTAGTAAATTAATGTGATAAATTTTCAAGTCTTTGGACTCACTATTTACATAAATCTGACTAAATTTGTAGCCTCAGCCATGATGTCAATACTGTTAAGAAAAATCCTATCAATTTTTAAAATGTTTTACAAGACTTTCCCCAAAATACCAATGTTTGGGGTAACCCTCTGTTTTTTTCTAAGTGTTTAAGGGTTGAGTATCTTTTGCAAAGAAATCTACCAGGGATGTCTCAGAATTCAGCCATTTCCAGCAGAATATGAATTAGAACCCTCTATCTTGAAAATGTGTTTCTATGGTACATAAAACAGTAGGTAATTTGACATGTTAGGGAAGCAATTGTCAGTTGTACATACCTGCAACACCTATGAAATATGACAATAACCAATACAACAAGGTATCTGAATAGGTGCAATAAGTGGTACTTACAT
This sequence comes from Apodemus agrarius, assembly GCA_964023405.1. Taxonomy (NCBI): domain Eukaryota; kingdom Metazoa; phylum Chordata; class Mammalia; order Rodentia; family Muridae; genus Apodemus; species Apodemus agrarius. Next base: position 3,696,890 of record OZ030029.1, read on the forward strand.
GTCAGGAGAATCCAAGTCTTTGATTAGACTTAATTTTATTTTATTTTCCTCATGCTGGAACATAAATTTTGGTCTATCATTTACTTTCTCAGAAACAAAATGATGTTCTGTAGAGCCTACTAAAGTTCAACCATTTATGCCAATTGTTTGGCTCTGTTATCATTGGGAATTCAGGTCCCTTGACTGTGACCAAGTCACAGATTTTCACTCTGACAAATTCATATTCCTAATATAATATAAAACAAGTGTAATGTAAATGTAATATAAAATCCCTTCCTTTTGAGTACTTTCTGTTCTAATTTCCATGTGTTCAATGACCAATTAGCTTTAATCAACTGTATTCTGTAATGTGAAGGGCTGAAAATCCTAGGAATCAAAATATGTTTACATATTAAATGTCATATCACACCAAGCTAAGTAAAGAATTTGATTACAAGTACCAGCCACTTCTCTACGAGGATACTTTTCTTTGCAGCATCCTGCATTTCCTTTATATCTTTTACTGAAGATTTGTATACATAAGTAAGTCTAAAAATTCCACAAGAATGTCATATAGCTTGTAAATTCAACAATTAGCAGAATGTAGAATTAACACACAAAATTAATATTCCTTTGTGTAAAAATTACAAACCTACAGAGAAGCAAATCAGGGAAATTCCACCACTCACAATATAATTAAAATTTGTAAAATATACACACTATGAACACAAACTTTGCTTGTCAACTGGTTATTCTTCAACCCCAAACCTATAAATGTATGGGTTTTCAGGATATTTTTTCCAAAATTGGTTGTATTTTTTAAGGTTTAAAATTTTTAATGTTCATTCTAATTGAGAGGAATTATTTTCCACATATGCTCATTCACTTTCAATATTTAATATAAAATTGAATTGATATTATTTCTGTAGAATTTCTTTACAGTATTTTTATTTAAATTTTTATTTTCTATATTCTATGTTTACATTTGAAAGTCTTTCCATTTTCCCAGTTCCACCCCACCACATGTGACATAATTCCTCTCCCCCCCAACTATTCTCCAATCATCCCCGCCCACCATTTCTCTGTTCTGGTTCTACAAAAGTGGATCCAATCTATTCAGGCCCAGGGTCCACTCATTTCTTCTTCTTGGTAATCATTTGACTTGCTAATTGTGCTTTGCGTATTTAGGGCTTCTGGGCTCATTAATATCCACTTATCAGTGATTGCATTTCATGTGTATTCTTTTGGGATTGGGTTAACTCAATTAGGATAATATTTTCCAGGTCTAACCATTTACCTACAAAATGCATGAATTCGTTATTTTTAATTGCTGAGTAGTATGCCATTATATAAATATACCACATTTTCTGTATGCATTCCTCCTTTGAGGAATACTTGGGCTCCTTCCAATTTCTAGCTATTATAAACAAGGCTGCTATAAACATAGTTGAGCATGAGTCTTTATAGTATGCAGGGGAACCCTCTGGGTATATGCCCAGGAGTGGTATGCCAGGGTCCTCTGGAAGTGACATGCCCAATTTTCTGAGGAACCACCAAAATGATTTACAGAGTGGTTTTACCATTTTGCAATCCCACCAACAGTGGAGGAGTGTTCCTCTTTCTCCACATCCTCACCAGCACTTGTTGTCTCTTGAGTTTTTAATCTCAGCCATTCTGACTGGTGTGAGGTGGAATCTCAGGATTGTTTTGATTTGCATTTCCCTGATGACTAATGATGTTGAACATCTCTTAAAATGCTTCTCAGCCATCCGAATTTCTTCTGGTGAAAATTCTTTGCTTAGCTCTGTACCCCATTTTGATAGGTTTATTTGGTTCTTTGTGGTCTAACTTCTTGAGTTCTTTGTATACATTGGATATTAGCTCTCTGTCGGATGTGGGGTTGGTGAAGATCTTTCCCCACTTTGTTGGTTGCCATTTTATCCTTCTGACAGTGTCCTTTGCTTTAAGAAACTTTGTAATTTTATGAGGTTCCATTTGTCAATTCTTGACCTTAGAGTATAAGCTATTGGTGTTCTGTTCCGGAACTTTCCCCCTGAGTCAATGTCCTCCAGGGTCTTCCCCAGTTTCTTTTCTAATAGTTTCAGTGTGTCTGGTTTTATGTGGAGGTCCTTGATCCACTTGAAGTTGATCTCAGTGCAAGGGAGAGTAGTCAATTCGCATTCTTCTGCATGTTGACCTCCAGTTGAACCAGCACCATTTGTTGAAAAGGCTGTCTTTATTCCACCGGATGTTTGTGGCTCCTTTATCAAAGATCAAGTGACCATAAGTCTGTGGGTTAATTTCTGGGTCTTCCATCCTGTTCCATTGATATACTTGCCTGTTGCTATACCAATACCATGCAGTTTTTAACACAATTGCTCTGTAGTACTGCTTGAGGTCAGGGATATTGATTCCCCCAGAAGTCCTTTTATTGTTGAGAATAGTTTTAGCTATTCTGGTCTTTTTGTTGCTCCAGATGAATTTGGGAATTGCTCTTTCAAGATCTATGAAGAATTGATTTGGGATTTTGATGGGGATCGCATTGAATCTGTAGATTGCTTTTGGCATGATCGCCATTTTTACTATATTGATCCTGCCAATCCAGGAGCAAGAAATATTTTTCCATTTTCTGAGGTATTCTTTGATTTCTTTCTTCAAGGACTTGAAGTTTCTGTCATACAGATCTTTCCCTTGTTTGGTTAGAGTTACGCCAAGATACTTTATGTTGTTTGTGGCTATTGTGAATGGTGTTATTTCCCTAACTTCTTTCTTAGCCTGCTTGTCCTTTGAGTACAAGAAGGCTACTGATTTTCTTGAGTTCATTTTATAACGAGCCACTTTGCTGAAGTTGTTTATCAGCTGTAGAAGTTCTCTGGTGGAGTTTTTTGGGTCGCTTAAGTAAACTTTCATATCATCTGGAAATAATGATAGTTTGATTTCTTCCTTTCCTATTTGTATCCCTTTGACTTCCTTCGCTTGTCTAATTGCTCTAGCTAGAACTTCAAGTACTATATTGAAAAGATATGGAGAGAGAGGGCAGCCTTGTCTAGTCCCTGATTTTAGTGGGATTGCTTCAAGTTTTTCTCCATTTATTTTGATGTTGGCTACTTTTTTGCTGTAGATTGCTTTTACTATGTATAGGTATGGGCCTTGAATTCCTGCTCTTTCCAAGACTTTTAGCATGAAAGAATGCTCAATTTTGTCGAATGCTTTTTCAGCATCTAATGAGATGACCATGTATTTTTTTCCTTTGAGTTTGTTTATGTAGTGAATTACATTGTTGTTTTTCCGTATATTGAACGATCCATGCATATCTTGGATGAAGCTAACTTGATCATGTTGAATGATCATTTTGATGTGTTCTTGGATTCTGGTGGCAAGAAATTTATTTAGTATTTTTGTGTCGATGTTCATAAGGGTGTTTGGTCTGAAGTTCTCTTTCTTAGTTGAATCTTGGTGTGGTTTTGGTATAGTGTAATTGTGGCTTCATAGAATTAGTTGGGTAGTGTTCCTTCTATTTCTATTTTGTGGAATTATTTGAAAAGTATTGGTATTAGGTTTTCTTTGAACGTCTGATAGAATTCTGCACTAAAACCATCTGGTCCTGTGCTTTTTTTGGTTGGAAGACTTTCTATGACCCTTTCTATTTCTTTTCAATATAGTACTTGAAGTTCTAGCAAGAGCAATTAGACAACATAAGGAAATCAAAGGGATACAAATTGTAAAGAAAGAAGTGAAACTATCACTATTCATGCCTTTGTTAACATTGTTATCGTTACTGTCTCTTTAAGAGGTCAAAACCCCTGTGCTCGCGGCTTGACTCTTTGTGTATAGCCAGCAGCGGGAGTGTGGGTCATTGGTAAACTATTAAGTTGGAACATTAAGCATATATAATATAAATTATAATATGAGTATCATTTATTTGCAATAGTTGATTAAGTCCTCTAGACTTAATACCATTATGTGGTAGGGATAAGAATCACGGACATTTAAGAATAAATTTTTATAATTTGATGAGCATAAAAAAATATATAATTATTTTTAAGCCATTATGTTGATATAAAAATTATATAGTCTGTCAGTGATATAAACTTTAGGTGCCTTGTCTTAAGAGGTCTTTGTTTAGGCACCCTTTTAAAGATTAACTATATCAAATATCTAGAAGATAGTTATTTAAACAACATATTTTTTAACTTGAATTATATTTGTATAAACAATTGCAAAAATTAAGATCTAGAATAATTTTAAGCAATTGTAAACCATGAACCATATATATATATATATATATATATATATATATATATATATATATATGTTATTAATATATAATAAAAAAATAAAAGCTTGATTTAATATTTTAAAAGTAGCCACTAGAGCACTTAAGTTATTTGTGCTGTAGTAGGGAGAACTTTAAGGAATAAACCTGTGATTTAATTATATAAATTTTATTCCCATAGTTCTTAATAATTTATGAGATATATGTATAGAAATATATCAAAATAACTTGTAACAAATTATTTTTTGGATAGCAATTATTAATTTTTGCCTAAAAAGGCCTGCCATACAATAGACTAACAATTAAAAATAATCTGATTGTAGTTTGAAGCAAGGAAAAAATGTCCTAAATAGGCTCTTAAAACATTTCTCTAAAACACCTTTATAACATGTTAACATCTTAGTTGAAAGATGTAATACTTTATTTAGAGAGGAAAAAAGGTGATTCTATATTAACATTCTTTGCCAAAGAATGGCAATGAACTATTATTATTTTTATATTAATTTATAGAAGCAGATGCTTTTATAATTATTAGAATGTAAGGCAAAAAACTAACCCTTTTTAATAATATTATATTTGTTAAATCATGTCTAATGACTTATAAGCCAATACCCTATATAGTCAAGACATGTATAATTATACCTGTAATATCAATTATAAAGAATAAAACATTACATGAATCTTATAAACTTAAAGCAAACAAATATTTCCTTTTTTAGTTCTAATTTTGAGAGACTAAAGGGCACATTGAAAAACCACAGTTGTAGAGATCTTTCTAGAAAAAAAACAACCATTAATCCACTTAATTTGAGGCTGCTGGCCTCCTTTTAAAACAACCTTTTTCTTAACTATGTTTAACTCTAGCTGAGTATGGGACAACTCAAATCTGCCCTTGCCATGTAAATTGTAGCTAGATTAAGAGATAGGTGGCCTATAGATGAAATTTTTATTACCATTTCTTTAACATGGAACAATTAGACAGTCACTCGCACATAAGTCATTCACACAATGCCATGGACAAGATATACAAACATGTAGACATTTGGTGCACTAACAATAGACATTGACATAGAGAAGCATGCTCCATTTTCCTTTTCTCTTCTATGTGTCTAGAACACTTTTTTTTGTTTGTTTGTTTTGGTTTTTTACTACTTTTATTTTGTTTAAGTTCGGGGCTGAAAGACTGACTGTCCCTGGCTTAATTTTTTTAGTTTTTATTTATTTATTTATTTATTTATTTATTTATTTATCTATCTATCTATCTATCTATCTATTTATTTATTTATTTATTTATTTATTTTTATATGAAAGGTGTTCCATCTTTGTGGAACCTGAATCTATATTCATTATCTTAATGCTTGCCTTATTGACATAGAGGGCAAGCTCCTGGGGGAGCACCTCTTTTATTGGGGTCCCCCTTACTGCTTTCTGGACATTGTCTTTGCATATGTCCTTTATTTCCACACTTAAAAGTGAGGCTGGAGGAGTCTCTTTCTCCTTCATGTATTTGCTTAATACTGGCGCTGAATTTCCGTCCTTTCCTGGCTACAGTGTAGGCCATATTTTGTCCTACGACTGGTGAGACATTCCTTCAGGAATCATAGCCCTGCATGGTCTCTGTCTTTCTGACTGAAAGAAATATTTATTCCTCTTTTGACTTAGTTTGCCCCATGATACCACAAGATTACTTGCACTTAACCAGTTTGGTCTCTACTGGCGGAATCCGTAAATCCTCGCAAGAGCCGACCCGTACCTTAGGAAAAGGGAGAAAGAAAGAGAAAGAAAGAGAGAAAGAAAAAGATTACCTGCTTTAGGTCTCTGTTCAAGGCGCCAGCTGCCGCGGACTGCGGCTGCTCATGGCAGCTTTGGTTGCAGCCTTCTGTAAGCTGTAGCTCCTCCTGGGAGTTCGGTTGCAGGGGAGACCAAGATCCTGGGGTCAGGAAGGCACGAATCAGCGAGAATGATGACATAGACGCAGGATACTTCATATTATAGAAAAAAAATTATATTTTCTCTAATGAGGAGCCCTGTTTTATAGCCCCCTACTCAGAGCATCAGGTTCTGACAATTACATAGTAAAAATGAGACAAGCTAGCTAACATAGGTAGCGCCCTTAGGTTATAAGCTAAATTATTTTAAGGCATTTCATTCTAAGCTAGAGATCTTGCCTAAGTTAGCAAGATTCTTCTCTGAACTAGCAAGCTTTCCTCAGAGCCCAGAGCTGGGCATCTTGCCTGACTCTGGGAATCTTTTCTCTCTAGACTAACCGATTCTCCCACTAGCAAGCTTTCCTCAGAGCCAGGCATCTTGCCTGGCCCTGGGAATCTTGCTCTCTAGACTAAATCATTTTTCTTACTAACTAACTCATGTTCCCACCACCTAACAAGCTCTCTTCAGAGCCAGGCATATTGCTTGGCCCTGGGAGCTTTGCTTTCTAGACTAACTCATTTTTCCACACTAACTAACTCTCTCCTAAGTCATATTTTGTCTGCTCAGAGGAAATCACTGCTCTCGGTAGACAATTGCTTGACATTAACATAGTAAAGGATGTAGCTAGCTAAGTAGGGATAATTTACATGACCATACCTTACAGTCTCCTATGTTAGGTAAGCCTGGACTTGTTTTCCACTTAGCCTCATTAATAATTCATGAGTCTCACCTGGGACCGAGGGCTATAGGTGTCTGAATAGCCGGTGAATACATTGGCTTAGCAAGACAAAGGATGGCAGCTCAGTAAGCTGTTTTTGAGGAAGTCTGGGCTTAGGGACTACTTCATATGTAGATATACAACAAGCTCGAGGACTAGGCAGGATCTGAATTATAGCATATTATGAGAGCTATGAATTATTTTCCTTAAATTTACATGGTCGTGGCTACCAGAAATAAACAGGTTAGAAAAGGTGCCAAAGGAACATTTATGGCTTCCTGTAGTAGGGTTTATGCGTAGCATTTCACCGCCCTTTTTTTTAAACTGAAGGACATATATATCTCTTTTGGCAGTAGAAGGAAAAGTAACAAAGTTAAAGCTGCCTTGAGATTATAGCTCAGAATCCTCTCCAGCCAGGAAATTCACAGCTTTGTTCCCTCAGGGACGGCGATTACTCAAAAGGTGTACACTGAACCTTGCGCTTTAGACAGTGCTTATTCAAGTGTCCACTTGAGACTCTCGCTTTACCTGTGGAATTCACAGTGTCCGCAGGGTGTGTGTGACATAATCCCACCACAAACAAACAGGCCATGGCTGAACCCTACTGTCACTTTGGAACATTTGATGTTATCAGAGATCCCAACTGACAAAGAAAATATATTTACAACATGTCAATGGTGATGTATTGACATGCAGAGTCAGTGTGGTTTTTGAATAGTTTCTTGATATCTGAGACCCCTTAGCCAGAATAGTCTATTATAAATATCATTGTGAGTAAGGCTGCATAAGATATGATAAAATAAGTTATGATGGAGTCCACTATGATTCTCCTGACAAAGAGCCTGTTGTTGGCTATGATTGATTGTGCTGCTTGAGAATCTAATGAATAGGGCTGGAGAGATGGCTCAGCCGTTAAAGAATAGGTTCACAACCATAAAATATAAGAAAATGTAGTGAATATGTGGCCCATAATCATGCACACAGTCATACTGACTTATGTATTCTTAGCTGACATTGGAGATCAGTTTGATGTCTGAGAGCCTACCTGTCCCAGGAAAATTGGATGATGTTCCTGGTACATGCATGTAGTTGCTGATGTCTACCAAGACATGTATTTTTGAAAACTGTGATACTTCCTGTACAAACCTATGACAATCTCACTGCTGTATATTGTTACCAGAAATCTTGATGGGTTCCATTATTACTATTATAGTGGAATACTCGTGATAAATTTTATTTGTGTTCCTGCTTGAGAACTTAATAAATTTATGTTCCATAATCATACCCACACTCATATTGAGATAAGTATTCTATGTTGGCACTGGAGAAGAGATTGATGTCTAAAATCCTACCTGTCAGAGGAAATTCATTTGATGGGTCTGATGCATGCATGTAGCACGTGATGTTAAACTTGCAATGTACTATGATGACTCTTTATCTATAAGAAGCTATGTTGATGTCAGTGCTTCTTGTTCTGACCATCAGAGCTCGAAGCACAGTATTCCTATTGATGATGGAGACTTAGGTTATGATTATGATTGGTGTTGCTGCTTGAGAATATAATGAATTTCATGTTTCATACTCATACCAACAGTCAAATTCAGGTAAGTATTTTTAGCTGGCACTAAAGATTAGATTAATGTCTGAGATCCTATCAAGCATAGGAAGTTTCATTCATGTACCTGATAAATGAGTGCAACCTCACTGTTGAAAATGTAACATGCATTGATAACTCTTATCCCATGTGTAAGAAGAAGAAATAGAAGAAGCAGAAGTAGTAGCAGCAGGAGCAGGAGGAGGAAGAGGAGGAGGAGGAGGAGGAGGAGGAGGAGGAGGAGGAGGAGGAGGTGAGGGAGGAGAAGGAGGAGGAGCAGTATTTATTTTCTTGCTGAATGTTGCTATCAGCAATAATGAGTGCATTCATTATTTCTATTGCTAATGGAGACCCAGTTTATGGCTATGATTGGTGTAGCTGTGTGAGAATCTGGTGATTTCCAGCATCCACACTTATGCCCATAGTCAAATTGAGGTACATTATCTCAACTAACAATGGAGATCAGATTGATACCTGACAATTTACCTGATAGAGGAAATTCAGTTGATATTCCTGATGTATGCAAGTCGTCCCAGATATCAACTTTGTAATGAGCTTTGATGCCTGTAACCCTACCTCTAAGAAGAAGCTAAGTTGATGTCAGTGCTGCATGCTGTAACCAGCAGTCATGATGGAATCCATTATTCCTATTGCTGATGGAGACTCCAGTTATGGCTGTGTTCTATGTTGTTGTTTAAGAATCTGAAGAATTTGAAGGACCATACTGATGCTCATAGACATATTGAGGTAAGTGTTCTAGCTGGCCATTAAGGTCACTTTGATATCTGAGACCCGACCTACCAAAATAAATTCAGTTGATGATCTTGATGCATGCTGGTAGCACCACATGTGAATCATGTAATGTACATTGGTGCTTATGATTCTACATGAATTTGAAAATATGTTGATGTCAGTGCTGCATGCTGTGACCAGCAAATCATGATGGAGAATATGATTCCTAATTATAATGGACAATCTAGTTATGGCTGTGATCTGCTTTGCTGCTTGGGTGTTTGATGCTTTTGAAAGTCCATCCTGATGCCTGAGGTCATATGAAGTATATTTACCACTTTCTCCACATCAGATTGATGTCTAAGATCCTACCTGCCACAGAAATTTATTATGTGATGTGTGCAAATGGAAACTTCTTTAAACACATTATTTTAACTGCCATCCAGAAGAAGAAGAAGTAATGTCAACAATCCTATCTGCCACCTTGGAAGGTATGTATGACCATAACAATAAAAATACCCATCTGAGCAAAAGCAATTTAAATATTGAGTACAATTGTATCACAATTTTAACACAATCATTAAAGGCATTTATTCCCATTCTAATCTACATAGAGATAAATTAAAAAAAAACAAGGATATCTAAAACAAGGTTTAATAATAAAATAACACCTAGAGGTACCAACATCTCTGACATATACTACAAAATAATAATGATGTAAACATATATTAAAGAATAAAAATAATAATATAAACTGCAAAGTATTGGTAATGGGATACCCTGCCATAACAAACCAAGTCTATGGACACACCATTTTTGATAAAATAGACAAGAACATGCAGTGGAAAAAAAATCAAAGCTTCTTCAACATATGGTGCTGGGTTCAGCTGATGTCTACATATAGAAAAATTCAAATAGATTCATATCTATCATCCGGCACAAAACTCAAGTTCAAAATGCATCAAAGCATGCAACATAAAGCTGAATATACTGAATCTAGTAGAACAGAAATAGGGGAATAGGCTTGAACTTATGTTACAGGAGACCACATCCTGAACATAAAAAGGATAGCCCAGGTACTAATATAAACAATTGATGAATTGTACCTCATGAAACTCAAAACTTCTGTGAGGCAAAGAACATTAACAATACGAAAAATAGCAGCCTTCAGATTGATTAAAGAATTTCACCAACACTACATCTGACAAATGGCAATATATATATATATATATATATATATATATATATATATATATATATTGTGTGAGTGTGTGTGTATGCGTGTATGTATATATAAAGAACTCAAGAAGGTAGGCAGCACCAACTCAAACTGACAAATTTAAAAATGGGGTCAAAACAAAACAGATTTCTCGATAGGGGAATCTATAATGGACAAGAAATACTTAAATATAAAAAGTCCTTTGCAATAATGAAAATACAAATCCAAACAACTCTGCAATTAAACCTTACACCAGTCAGAATAGTTAAGACCAGTATCTTAAGTGATAGCACATACTGGTGAGGATGTGGAGCAAGAGGAACACTCATTCATTGCTGGTGGGAGTACCACATGTACAACCAGTTTGGAAGGAAATTTGGTGGTTTCTCAGAAAATTGAAAATAGTTCTACATCAAGGTCCAGGTATACCCTCCCACACCCCAGGGATATATACCAAAAAAGATGTTGTACCATCCCACAGGGACATTTGCTCAATTATGTTCACAGAACAAGCATTTATATTTGTCAAAACTTAGAAAAAAAAAGCCTATGATAACTCTCAATTGCAGAAAGGATTAAAAAATGTAGTACATCTAACTAACGGTGTACTATTATGTTATAAAAACATAGACATGAACTTTGCAGATAAATCATTGGAATTTGATAATATCATTGTGAGTGATGATCCAGACCCGAAAGTTCATGAATGCTATGGACTAATTTATAAGATGATATGGAAATCTGCAACTTGCATTGGGCAAGAAGTGGGGTGTGGGAATCTCGAGGATGTGACAGAGACCTGTGTTAGAGGAGATAACCAAAAATTCAATGTGCTTGAACTTGGCTGTGATTTACAACATTGGACTTATAGAACCCAAAGAGACTACCTCCTGTAACTAGGCAGTAACCCCAATAGAGTCACACTAATCCATCCCCAAAACTTTAATCCAAAATGTATCTTCCACCTAGCAGCAGACTCAGATGGATGCAGCCACACACAGTCAAACACTGAATGGAAACTGTGGACTATTATGGACGTGTTGGTTGCAGTGAGGGCCCTGAAGGGAATAGGAACTCCATACAAAGATCAGAAATCCTCAACTGACATGAACTCTTGGGTCTCTCAGTTACTGGGCCACCAATCATATAGCACACACAGGCTGAACCTGCCTGTGCTTACACATATGCAGTAGATTTGATGCTCTGACATTGTATAGATTCCATTGTGTTTATTATCAGTTATATCAGTGATATTGGCGTAGACTGACTGGACAGAAAAGATCATTCACATAAACATTTTTTCCAGTAACAAGAAGGATCATTGACATCGAAGTGGTTACAGGTGAGAGCACATATCTCTGGGAGGATGGATCACAATATCAACAGTGAATCTGGTGGCATAATGATCCTTGAACAAATATGGTCTACATTGAGGGCCCCATGTATGCATTGGGAAAATCACCATAACTTCTTCAGACTGGTATTATCTCAATAAGTTCTATAGCCACCATCTTGATCCCTTAAGGCAGAAGGCAGTACTATTATCACCATAGCTACTTGGGCCCTTTCTCTAGCTCCTCGAGTGTAGATACTGATCAGTTCAATGGCTGGTTGAGAGTATCCCCCTCTGTATTTGTCATGTACTATTTGTCATGTACTAGCAGAGCCTGCCATGTGACAGGTCTATCTGGCTCTGATCTGCCAGAACCTGTGGGAATTCACAATACTGCCTGGGTTTTGTAATGGTATATAGGAATGATCCCTGCATGGGGTAGACTCTGAATAGTCTTTCTCTCACACTCTGCCCAATATTTTGTCTTTGCATCCACTTCTGTGGTCATTTCCATTCCTTTTATTCAAATGACCAAAGGATTCATAATCTGTTCTTCCTCTTTCTCGTGAATTACTCGATATGTAAATTGAGTCATGGGTATTCTGAGCTTCTAGGTAAATATCTATTGACCAGGTCGTGCATAACATGAGTGTTCTTTTGTTTTTGGGTTACCTCACTATGGATGATATTTTCCAGTTCCATCTGTTCACCTAAGAATTTCATGAATTCATTGTTTATAATGACTGAAGAGCACTCCACAGTGTAAATGCACCACATTTTCTCTATCCATTCCTCTGTTGAAGGACAACTGGGTTCTTTCCAGCTTCTGGCTCTTATAAATATGGGGACTAAGAACATAGTGGAGCATGTGTCCTTATTTCAAGCTAGAGAATCCTCTGGGTATAAGCCCAAGAGGGATATAGAAGGGTCCTCCTGTAGTATTATGTTGTTTTCTCAGGAACCACCATACTGATTTCCAGAGTGGTTGTGCTAGCTTGCAATCCCACCAGCAGAGGAGGAGTGTTTCTCTTTCTCCACCTCCTCTCCAGCACCTGCTGTCTCCTGAGATTTTTACCATAGCCTTTATGACCAGTATAAGGTGAAACCTCAGGGCTGTTTTGATTTGCATTTCCCTGATGATTAAGGATGTTGGATATTTTTTAGGTGCTTCTCAGCCATTCAATATTCCTCAGATGAAAATTCTTGAGCAGGTATTATTCCTTATATCTATCTATCAATAAACTCTCTCTCTCTCTCTCTCTCTCTCTCTCTCTCTCTCTCTCTCTCTCTCTCTCTCTCATCTATCATATCAGACATATATTTGTGAAAAAAATTAATTAATAAAAATAGGTATGATTCAAAAATTTTAAAATGAATAGATTTTAAATCCTAAACATTGAAGAACATGGAAGCACTAGTCACTGGCAGTTATGGCATCAGCCTTTGAATCTTGACATCACAATGGCCTGACACCCTGACTACTAAAGAATCATGAGACCTCAGTGGTTGCTTTACCAATTGCAGTCTTCAGTTTGGTATTTAGTGATTGGAAGGAAAGCCATAAATTCACATCCATTGATTTGTTCTTGATTCAAGGCTCCAATGTAAAGGTGTGTATAAAATAACTAATTAGATTCTCATCATAGTATAATGGAATCAGGACATGATCTATCTACATTCCTCAAGATCTTCGGAACAAACTTATAATTTGGCAGTGGCTTAGTACAAACTTACTTAATAGCAACATTCTTTACTAATCCCCTAAAGAAGCAAAGTTATCATGTAATGGGAGGTATTATTTGAGTTTCTAAGAGAATGCTTTCTATAATCATTAAAAAATACATATCCAGGACTAGAGAGAGGAACATTTTCTAGAAAATCTGTGTTTACCCACTACAAACACAAGTGTGGTCAGGTTCAAACTAAACGTTAAAGATGACTGATTCTCAAGATATTTTTTTTTTACTTGAAATGATACGGATTTTAAAAAAAAGTTTTCTATATTTTAATGTTCATTCAGATAAAATGAATCCCTTTCTAAACATGCCTATTTATTCTCAAAATTACATACCATAAAATTGTGTTTGTATTATTTTTGAAAAATACCTTTATGTTATTGTTTGACCATGTGTGATGGTAACCAATAACTGCTATTCCTCCTGACTCCTCTAATGTCATGGCTGCTAGGTGCTTTCTCCATAATAGCTGGTGTCTCAGCTGATGTCTCTCTACATATTCATTGAAAGATATGTCAAATGCTTGGAGCTGAATAATATTCACATAATATATGTTTTAATATTCAAATTGGATGAGCAGGTTAGAGAAAAGAACAACAAAGTGAGTAGGTATTAATAAATCTGTCTATTGATCTATCATCCATTTGTATCTTTATTCTATCACATATAACTTTCATATACATATGTCTGGTTATGAAAATATTATTCCTTACAATGTATTACAGTTCAACAATTGTTAGAAAACATTTTTAAAGATTCTGAGTATAAGGAAGGTAAATGTTTCTGCATCAGTTGGTATGAGCCTTAGGATACTGACATCACAAAGCTTCTTCAGCCTGACTACTACAAAATCCTCAGACCTCAGTAGTGTATCTAGCCACTGTGGTGAACAGTTTGGTGTTCAGGACCAGGAAGGCAAAATTCAAGTTTATTGAAAGGTTCTCTCAGTCAGGTTCCACAGAAAAGGTATTTTTATAAGTAATTATGTTCTCATGATTGCCTCCTTCTATCAGGAAGTGTTCTCTCTTTACCCCTCAGAATCATATAAACTCCCTCTCCAATCAGCAGTTGTTTCATTAGAAGGGAGTTATTTGGAGGGATATTCAATACCAGTCTTCTATAGAAACAACTTTATTATGTGAGGAGTGGTATGCTTTAAGCACACGGGAGAACAATTTCTATAACTTTTTAAAAAAATAGATTCAAGTAATGAGTGATTATTTCATGTGCAACCCAGTTGTTTTAACCACCTTTGTAGATTTTAACTACAAAGATTACTCATAATAATTTTTCATATATGTATATATGGTTGAGAAATATATGTTTTTCCATATAAATACATTATTCACAAATCAATTCATAAATCAATTATTCACAAATAAAAAAGTCACAAAGCTAAAGGAAAAAACCTGTACGTGGCATTTCCTCAAATATGACAGAGTCCTAAAAGATGGCCATTACACTTATAATTTCCCATGGTTTTCTGTGATTATTTCATTTCCATGAGATGCTACATAACTAATTGTACGATTTTAAGTGAATTTCTCAGGTTGTTTTAGGCACAGTTCTTAGTGCTTCTTGGCTTTACTAAATTAACTTTATTTTACCTAAAAAGTATATGTCTTCTTTCACAGTCTTTAGTTTTCCTGTGATGTTTGCAAATATTAGACTCTAAGTCCCACACTATTGCTGGAGGCTACATGTTGTCTATTCACATTCAGTATGAACAGGTTGAAAAAATTAGGAAATGAGGATCTTTGGAAGTGAATGTACTTATATTTCATAATGTTTTATACAAATATTTCTCCTATTGCTTCAGAAATATTATAGTGGTTATCTATCTGTTTATATATTTATCTATCTACCTATCTATCTTTCATCTATTTATCATTGTGAATGTATGTTATTCCTTACAATTTTCCTAACAATTATTAAAAAAAATAAATTTGAAGCCACTCAGTAAAAAAGAAAGGCAATGTAAATGTCACTGTGTCAGGTGACATGAGCCTTAGACTATTGACATCACGATGGTCCATCACCCTGAGTACTTATGAGGCTACAAGATTCAGTAGTTTGTCTACCACTTGTAGTCTCTAGTTTGGTGTTCAAGAGGAAAAAAGCACAAAAATTTTCAATTCCCTTGAAAGTTTCTTTCTTAGAAACACCACGGAAAAATGTATTTTATAAGTAATTAGAATGTCATGATGAATCATATCAGAAAGTGTTGTCTTTATTTGTCCACAAATTTGAGTTGGTAAAACCTTCAATATATCTTGACATTATTGTTTGATGTGGGTGATGACAAGAATTTAGAACTGAATATCATTGATACTTTTATTTTCTCAATTCTGAAATGTTTTACCAAGTAAAATACATGGTGCCTCTGTTCATATACTTTGAAAATAGTAACATATTTTGGGCAATGTTATATTTCCTTAAGGAAATAAATATCATAAATATTCTATTTGTATGAGCGCCTCATACAGTAAAGAAACTACCAGAAGATTTGCCACTCCATTATTACAGGGAAGAATTTCATTAAGATATGAGAGGAAACATGCTCAGAGGAAGCTGGAAGAGTTCAGAGGGGAGAGAGAGAAAAAAAACAGATTTGGTATGGTGAAGGCTGGAAAATATAGAAGTAAGGATATCTAGGGAAGACAAGTGGGGATTATTTGAGTAGGAGAAACTTTGCATTCATAAAGATCAAGAGGGGATTCTATCTTTAGCATAACACAGGAGATGCACAGTTTTGGAGAGGTAAAGGACTCTTGGTGAAGATTTTAAAATATACATGATTTTTACTTCCATTGATCAATGTTGATATCCATATAGGAGCCACAGGCAAGCAGCAAAGAGAGTGACTCCTATTTCTAGGCAAGTCCAACTTCACAAATACGTTTTGAACACAAGAGAGTTTGTTTGTTTATTTGTATTGTTGTCTGGTTTTCCAAATTGACAAGGATCTAGTTTATTATAAAATGTTTTGACAGCTCATCTGTACATCAGAATCATGGAAGCAGTGGTTTTGGCTTGAGATTTTAGATCAATACAATTACACCTTCAGAAGACATTATACCCCAGCTGCTTTTCTCTAATTTTTCACAAGTCAAGACAATTTGAGGAAGAGGCAATCACATTATGAAGAAATTTCTGAAGGAAATAGACATATAGGCCAATATAGGAAATGCCAGGTGTTCACAGGTATAAAAATAGTCTCAAAACTTTTAACTATGCTTTATGTTTTTTTTAATTTCTTACTATCTTTACCATTAGCATATCATTCATATTAAGAGCTACCACGATTATTTAATGTGACATATTTATTTGCAGATTTCATACATGTATCTTTTATCATCTGCATGAATCACTGATATAAACATACCGTCAGAATGCAGGTAGGATCACAATTCTTGAAGGCCTCTTTACTAGCAGCACACATCACTTATCTCACTCTAAAGTTAGATAGCATCACTGATTATGACCTTCACAATAGACATTTCTGGCTGAAGGATTTCAGACATCAGTGATCACTTCAAAGACAACATTGACTGTGCATCTCAATCTTCATTACAGAGACAAGCATGGATGAGTTATGTCAATCAATTTCCCTTGGCACTTTGGATCACACATGTCATAAATCAAGTCCAAAGTGGCATTCAGGACCACTGATGACCTGGCTACCTGTGCCATCATGGATCTAGGATATATCACTGGATCTGTTTTCAGGAAATATAAGGCATATAATGACTTTTTCAGAGGGCAAAAAGAACCATCTATAGAAACCTCTTCTCTAGGGGCAGAATGGTTTCAGATGGCAGTAAACTTGTTAGAGTTTGGGCAGAAGCTTAAAAATTATATATTAGTAAAAATTCCAATGGTAGTTGGAGACACTCATATTAATGTGGCCCCATGAGGCAGTAGGGACCACTGACATCATGGCTTCTGGAGAACTAAAGTATTGTGGACATACAATGTTCTCTGTTGCTACTATATATGTGAGCTCAATGTAGCATATCTCAGAACATGCAACTTAATATGATAGGAGGAAACAATATTGACCTTTAACTTCTCTGTAGATAATAATGGCTTCTGAGATAGTTTTTATTAACAATCTGTGCTGAGTTGTCACATATTATGGGTTTAAATATGACTACTACAAGAAGCATTGATGATTGACAACACGATCTCTGCAGGCACCTTGGATTATTGATATCAATATGGTTTCTGGTGCCAGCTGGGATCACTGACAACAATGTTGCCCAAAGCAGTATGGACCATGGTGTCTGTTACTAGGTATATATGACTGACATCAACAATAATCCAGAAGACAGAAGAAATTACAGTCATACAAATCTACTCAGGTGGCTGACAGGATTGCTGACATCACTACTTCTTCTGGATGGCAGTTAAAATAATGTGCTTAAAGAAGTTGCCATATGCATGCATCACATAATAAGGAATTTCTGTGGCAGGTAGGATCTTAGACATCAATTGATCTGTACTAAGTGGTAAAAATACCTATATGAACTCAGGCATCAGGATGGATTTTCAAAAGCATCAGACACTCAAGCAGCAAAACAGATCACAGCCATAAATAGATTGTCCATTAGAAGTAGGAACCATATTCTCCATCATGATTTGCTGGTCACAGCATGCAGCACTGACATCAACATGTCTTCAAATTCATGTAGGATCAAAAGCACCAATGCACATTACATGGTCCATATGTGGTGCTACCAGCATGCATCAAGAACATCAACTGATATTATTTTGGCAGGTAGGGTCTCAGATATCAGTCTTATCTTTATGGCCAGATAAGAACACTTACGCTTACCTCAATATGTCTATGATCATCAGTATGGACCTTCATATTCCTCAGATTCTTAAACAACAATATAGAACGCAGCCATAACTGGAGTCTCCGTCAGCCATAGGAATAAAGGATTCCATCACGACTGCTGGTTACAGCATGCAGCACTGACATCAACTTAGCTTCTTCTTACAGGTAGAGTTACAGGCATCATAGCTCATTACAAAGTTGATATATGGGACGACTAGCATTCATCAGGAATATCAATTGAATTTCCTCTTTCAGGTAAAATGTCCCATATTAATCTGATCTCCATTGCTAGCTCAGATCATGCACCTCAATTTGACTATGGGCATAAGTATGGATGCTGGACAGATCTGATGAGATCAGCAGATTCTCAAACAGCTAAACTAATGATTGCCATAACCTGAGATCCATTCGCAATAGGAATAATGAATGTACTCATGATTATTGATCACAACATTAAGCAAGAAAATCAATGCTGCTTCTCCTCCTCCCCCTTCCTCATCCTCCTTCCCACTTCCACATCATTCTCCTCCTCCTCCTTTATCTCCTTCTCCTCCTCTTCTTCTTCTTCCTCCTCTGCTTCGGCTACTGCCTCCTCCTCCTCCTCCTCCTCCTCCTCCTCCTCCTCCTCCTCCTCCTCCTCCTCCTCCTCCTCCTCTTCTTCTTCTTCTTCTTCTTCTTCTTCTTCTTCTTCTTCTTCTTCTTCTCCTCCTCCCTTTTCTTTTTCTTCTTCTTACAGATGGGATAAGAGTTATCAGTGCATGCTACATATTCTACAGTAAGGTTGCACTCATGCATCAGGTACATGAATGAAACTTCCTGTGACAGATAGGATCTCAGACACTAATCTGATCTCTAGTGCCAGCTAAAAATACTTGCCTCAATTTGACTGTTGGTATGAGTATGAACCATGAAATTCATTAGATTCTCAAGCAGCAACACCAATAATAGTCATAACCTAAGTCTCCATCATCAATAGGAATACTGAGCTTCAAGCTCTGATGGTCAGAGCAAGAAGCACTGGCATCAACATAGCTTCTTATAGGTAGGTACAGAGTCATCAAAGTACATTGCATGTTCAACATCAGAGGCTACATGGATGCATCAGACCCATCAAATGAATTTCCTCTGATAGGTAGGATCTTAGACATCAATCAGTTCTCCAGTGTCAGTTGTTTCCTGAGTTTTTAATCTTAGCCATTCTGACTGGTGTGAGGTGAAATCTCAGGGTTGTTTTGTTTTACATTACTCTAATGACTAAAGATTTTGAATTTTTTGTAAGCAAATAGATATATTTAGTGAATGATAATGAATAAATAAAGAATTTATGCAAGTACATATAAGAATATAGGTGGGGATTATTTTTAGATAGTGGGTAATTTTTTAAAATTTTTTGGATATATTCTATATTTATATTTCATTTCCCTTTTTTAAATTGTTTCTCAGCCATCTAAATTTCTTCAGGTGAAAATTCTTTGTTTAGCTCTTTACCCCATTTTTGGATAGGGTTATTTGGTTCTTTGGGTGTCTAACTTCTTGAGTTCTTTGTTTATATTGGATATTAGCCCTCTGTCAGATGTAGGGTTGGTGAAGATCTTTCCCCAATTTGCTGGTGGCCAATTTATCCTTTTTACAGTGTCTTTTGTCTTTCAAAAACGTTGTAATTTTATAAGGTCCCATTTGTCTATTCTTGATCTTAGAGCATATTCTATTGGTGTTCGTTCAGGAACCATTTCCCTGAGCCAATGTCCTCAAGGGTCTTCCCCAGTTACTTTCTGGTTAATTTCATTGTGTCTGGTTTTATGTGGAGGTCCTTGATCCAATTGGAGTTGAGCTTAGTGCAAGGAAATGAGAGTAGATCGATTCTCATTCTTCTACATGTTGACCTCCAGTTGAACCAGCACCATTTGTTGAAAAGGCTATCTTTTTCCCCCCACTGGATGTTTTCAGCTACTATGTCGCAGACAAACTAGCCATAGATGTGTGGGTTCAATTCTGTATCTTCAATCCTATTCCATTGATCAACCTCCCTGTTACTGTACCAATACTATGCATTTTTTAACACCACTGCTCTGTAGTATTGCTTGAGGTCTGGGATATTGATTCCCCCAGACGATCTTTTACTGTTGATGATAGTTTTGGCTATACTGGTTTTTTTGTTATTCCAGATGAATTTGAGAATGGCTCTTTCTAATTCTATGAAGAACTGAGTTGGGATTTTGATGGGGATTGCATTGAATCTGTATATTGTGTTTGGCAAGATTGCCATTTAACTGCATTAATCCTTCCAACCCACAAGCATGGAAGATTTTTCCATTTTCTGAGGTCTTTTTCCTTCTTCAGAGACCTGAGGTTTTTGTCATAAAAATATTTCACTTGTTTGGTTAGAGTCACTCCAAGATACTTTACATTGTTTGTGGCTATTGGGAAGGGTGTCATTACCGTAATTTCTTTCTCTGCCTGCTTGTCCTTTGGGTATAGGAAGGCTACTGATTTGCTTGAGTTGATTTTATAACGAGCCACTTTGCTGAAGTTGCTTAGAAGCTGTACGAGTTCTCTGGTGGAGTTTTTTGGGTCACTTAATTATACTATCATATCATCAGCAAATACTGATAGCTTGACTTCTTCCTTTGCAAATTGTATCCCTTTGATTTCCTTATTTTGTCGAATTACTCTAGCTAGTACATCAAGTATTATATTTAAAAGATATGGTGAGAGGGGGCAGCCTTGTCTGGTCCCTGATTTTAGTGGGATTGCTTCAAGTTTCTCTCTGTTTACTTTGATGTTGGATAACAGTCTGCTGTAAATTTATATTACTAAGTTTAGGTATGGGCCTTGAGATACTGCTCTTTCCAATACTATTATCATGAAAGGGTGCTGAATTTTGTCAAATGCTTTTTCAGCATCCAATGAGATGACTATGTGGTTTTGTCCTTTGAGTTTGTTTATGTAGTGAATTACAGTGATGGATTTCCAGATATTGAACCATTGCTGCATATGTGGGAGGAAGCCAACTTGATCATGTTGAATGATCGTTTTGATGTGTTTTTGGATTCTGTTGGCAAGAATTTTATGAATATTGATGCAAAAATACTAAATAAAATTCTTGCAAACTGAATACAAGAGCACATCAAAACGATAATCCACCATGATCAAGTAGGCTTCATCCCAAGGATGCAGGGATGGTCCAGTATACAGAAATCCATCAATGTAATCCACTACATAAACAAACTAAAAACAAAAAACACATGGTCATCTCATTAGATGCTGAAAAAGCATTTGACAAAATGCAGGATCCTT
Organism: Apodemus agrarius; assembly: GCA_964023405.1. Taxonomy (NCBI): domain Eukaryota; kingdom Metazoa; phylum Chordata; class Mammalia; order Rodentia; family Muridae; genus Apodemus; species Apodemus agrarius. Next base: position 3,718,546 of record OZ030029.1, read on the forward strand.
TCATGCAAAAGGTCTTGGAAAGAGCAGGAATTCAAGGCCCATACCTAAACATAGTAAAAGCAAAATATACAGCAGACCAGTAGCCAACATCAAAATAAATTGAGAGAAACTTGATGCAATCACACTAAAATTAGGGACTACACAAGGCTGCCCTCTCTCTGCATATCTTTTCAATATAGTACTTGAATTTCTTGCAAGAGCAATTAGACAACATAAGAAAGTCAAAGGGATACAAATTGGAAAAGAAGTCAAACTATCATTATTTGCAGATGATATGATAGTTTACTTAAGTGACCCAAAAAAATCCACCAGAGAACTACTACAGCTGATAAACAACTTCAGCAAAGTGGCTGGTTATAAAATGAACACAAACGAATCACTAGCCTTCCTGTACTCAAAGGACAAGCAGGCTGAGAAAGAAGTTAGGGAAATAACACCATTCACAATAGCCACAAACAACATAAAGTACCTTGGCGTAACTCTAACCAAACAAGCAAAAGATCTGTATGACAGGAACTTCAAGTCCTTCAAGAATGAAATCGAAGAAGACCTCAGGAGGTGGAAGAATATTTCTTGCTCCTGGATTGGCAGGATCAATATAGTAAAAATGGCCATCTTGCCAAAATCAATCTACAGATTCAAAGCAATCCCCATCAAAATCCCAAATCAATTCATTATAGACCTAGAAAGAGCAATTCTCAAATTCATCTGGAGCAACAAAAAAAAAAAAACCAGAAAAGTTACAACTATTCTCAACAACAACAACAACAACAACAACAACAACAACAAAGGATTTCTGGGGGAACCAATATCCCTGAACTCTATCAGTACTACAGAGCAATTGTGTTAAAAACTGCAAGGTATTGGTACAGCAAAAGGCAAGTAGATCAATAGAATAAGATTGAAGACCCAGAAATTAACCCACAGATTTATGGTCACTTGATCTTTGTTAAAGGAGCCACAAACTTCCAGTGGAAAAAAGATAGCCTTTTCTTTTCTTTTCTTTTCTTTTCTTTTCTTTTCTTTTCTTTTCTTTTCTTTTCTTTTCTTTTCTTTCTTTTTTTTTTATTGAGGATAGCCTAGGATAATTGATAAAATTGAAGATTTATTTAGAAAAAACTCGGAGACAATGATAGGTATACATATACAATTTGAATACTATTGAAAAAGGAAGAGGAGACATATTCTGTTAATTCTAGAGATTTACATCTAACTTATGAATGAAAAATGGATGATAACATAGGAAAATTGATTAAATTGAATTTTTTTATAAAATCTCAGATTCAATGAAAGGCATACAAATACAATAGGATTATAAGTGAAAAAGTAAATGGAAATATTTCCTGTTTTTTTTATTTTTTTTTATTGTATATATTCTATATTTACAATTCATTTCCCTTTTTCTGGTTCCCCACCCGAAAAGGTCCCACATGTCCTTTTCCCTCCCCCTTCTCCCGCATCCACCCCCTCCCACTTTACTGTTCTTGTACTCCTCCACAATGATGCTTTGGTCCATTTTAGCACCAGTGTCCACTCCTTTCTTCTTGTGAGACATCACTTGATATGTGATTTGTGTCTTTGGTGTTCCAAGCTTCTAGGCTAATATCCACTTATCAGTGACTGTATACCATGGGTATTCTTTTGAGACTGGGTCACCTCACTTAGTATGACATTCTCCAGCTCCATCCATTTCTCTAAGAATTTCATGAATTCATTGTTTCTAATGGCTGAATAGTACTCCATTGTGTATATATACCACATTTTTTTGTATCCATTCCTCTGTTGAGGGACATCTGCGTACTTTCCAGCTTCTGGCTATTATAAATAAGGCTGCTATGAACATGGTGGAGTATGTATCCTTATTGCATGCTCGTGAATCTTCTGGGTATATTCCCAGAAGTGGTATGGCTGGGTCCTCCGGAAGTATCACGCCCACTTTTCTGAGGAACCGCCATACTGATTTCCAGAGTGGTTGTACCAGCTTGCATTCCCACCAGCAGTGGAGGAGTGTTCCTCTTTCTCCACATCCTTGCCAACACCTGGTGTCTTCTGAGTTTTTAATCTTAGCCATTCTGACTGGTGTGAGGTGAAATCTCAGGGTTGTTTTAATTTGCATTTCCCTAATGACTAGTGATGTTGAACATTTTTTAAGGTGTTTCTCAGCCATCCGAATTTCTTCAGGTGAAAAGTCTCTGTTTAGCTCTGTACCCCATTTTTGGATAGGGTTATTTGGTTTTCTGGGGTCTAACCTCTTGAGTTCTTTGTATACATTGGAGATTAGCCCTCTGTCGGATGTGGGGTTGGTGAAGATTTTTTCCCAATTTGTTGGATGCCGATTTATCCTTTTGACAGTGTCTTTTGCCTCACAGAAACTTTGTAGTTTTATGAGGTCCCATTTGTCTATTCTTGCTCTTAGAGCATAAGCAATTGGTTTTCTGTTCAGGAATTTTTCCCCTGAGCCAATGTTCTCAAGGGTCTTCCCCAGTTTCTTTTCTATTAGTTTTAGTGTGTCTGGTTATATGTGGAGATCCTTGATTCACTTGGAGTTGAGCTTAGTACAAGGAGATAAGAGTGGATCAATTCTCATTCTTCTTCATGTTGACCTCCAGTTGAGCCAGCGCCATCTGTTGAAAAGGCTATCTTTTTTCCACTGGATGTTTTCAGCTCCTTTGTGGAAGATCAATTGGGCATAGATGTGTGGGTTCAATTCTGGGTCTTCGATCCTATTCCATTGATCCGCCTCCCTGTCAGTGAACCAATACCATGCAGTTTTTAGTACCACTGCTCTGTAATATTGCTTGAGGTCCGGGATATTGATTCCCCCAGAAGTTATTTTGCTGTTGATGATAGTTTTTAGCTATCCTGGGTTTTTTGTCATTCCAGATGAAGTTGAGAATTGCTCTTTCTAGCTCTATGAAGAACTGAGTTGGGATTTTGATGGGAATTGCATTGAATCTGTATATTGCTTTGGGCAAGATTGCCATTTTGACTATATTAGTCCTGCCAACCCAGGAGCATGGAAGACTTTCCCATTTTCTGATGTCTTCTTCAATTTCCCTCTTCAGAGACCTGAAGTTTTTGTCGTATAAATCTTTCACATGTTTGCTTAGCGTCACTCCAAGATACTTTATATCATTTGTGGCTATTGTGAAGGATATCATTTCCCTAATTTCTTTCTCGGCCTGCTTATCCTTCGCGTATAGGAAGGCTACTGATTTACTTGAGTTGATTTATTGCCAGCCACTATGCTGAAGTTGTTTATCAGTTGCAGAAGTTCTCTGGTGGAGGTTTTTGGGTCACTTAAGTAAACTATCATATCATCTGCAAATCATGATAGTTTGACTTCTTCCTTTCCGATTTGTATCCCTTTGACTTCCCTCTGTTGTCGAATTGCTCTAGCTTGTACCTCAAGTACTATATTGAAGAGATATGTCGAGAGGGGACAGCCTTGTCTAGTCCCTGATTTTAGAGGGATTGCTTCGAGTTTTTCTCTGTTTACCTTGATGTTGGCTACTGGTCTGCTGTATATTGCTTTTACTATGTTTAGATATAGGCCTTGAATTCCTGTTTTTTCTAGAACCTTTAGCATGAAAGGATGCTGAATTTTGTCAAATGCTTTTTCAGCATCCAATGAGATGACCATGTGGTTTTTTTC